>JZKD02S1475479.1:151986-164107 GCA_000966675.3 Picea glauca | reverse complement strand
AATTATTATTAGACAAATAAATGCACCAACAACTAAGTTTGTAATAAAAATGATGGCATGTAAACTTTTGATAAAATGTCACAAGGAGGAATCCCCTATAGGAGTAATAGCAGCATTATCCAAAAGTTGTGCATCATGTATACATTGCTTGCGTTTTTTCTGTAGGTATGCTTCATATGACAATTCTGCTAACCCAGGAACCACATTTTGCAACAGAGGTTGTCTAATTGTACAATGCACAGTCGTGTTGCCCACGGTTCAGATGGCAACATTGAGGCAATGTCCATATATGTATGGACATTTTTTATTTCATCACAGACAATCAATCGTATCATCACTTATCAAAGCAGAAGCAGAATCAAGAGAGTTGCATTTCACACATACAGGCTCAAAGGGGGTCGAGTACGCATTCTCTGCAATCAAAACACCTTCAACCTAGAAATGTGAGCATAGGAATTAATATATTGAACAATATAATACACAATTGCACCCCCCAAAAAATAAAAAAAAATAAAAAAAACCACAGAAATTTCATGAAGGCTATTTGTATGAGAAAAGTGAGGATGAATCTGTAGATGTATACGTACAACAGTTGTAGAGCTAGTTGGTTTCTTCAGATCCTGTACTATGTCTGCTCGTAATTGTGTTACAAATGTTTCCTGGGTTGTGCGAAAGATCCTTTCTCTAACATCCCTTTTCTTTGTTATATTTTTGAAGAGCATAAGTAGAAATTGCCCTTTATGCAATTGTTGTTCCATTGACAAAAACAAATTTGAATAGGTATCGAACAATTGTAGCTACAACATGGAACATTGCAATACTTGTGTAACTTAACCGAGATACATGGACATGCGAAAGTAAAGGACGAAACTAGATATGGAGAACGATACCATTGCCTTGTCGATGTCTGACTCTCCATCTTTTATATGAAGAATGTGTTGCAAGCCAAGTTTTCTCGCCATTGTGACAACTGCACCAATGGATCAAATTGGGTAAATTTCATTGCTATGTGCAAGTTGGTTGATAGTTGCGTTCAGGACAAAACAATATTCTGAAAAAATAACGAGAATTTTTTCCACAATACTTGTTTCGTTGAGCGAAATAATCCGATCACAATCACCACGGTCATATACTATTTTGGGCAATATATTAAAATTTTTAATGGATATCCCATTACCTGGCAATATCTTTTCTGCATGTTTCTGGACAAGTTGTGTAGGAATAGTCAGTGTGACTGGCATCATGGCCTCCTTGTCTGTCATGTCATCACGCATAATGGATCTAGTTTCGTTTTCCTTTTCCAAGTAGGTGTTATAGACAACCATTATGTCCCTAATGAACACTTGTCCAATTCAATGGTTGTTCAAGCCCTCTATTAATAGTATTTTGGGTGTTACAAATTTAGACCTAGTGACAATTTTTGAACAGGAAAAGTAAAGTGAATGGTAGTGTGCATTATTTTTTTGTTTTCTTTTTTCCCTGACATAAATTTACAAGTAGACGCACAACTTGGATGAACTATGGAGCCAAAGTTTTGCAACCATACCTCTTAGTCTGCAGAACCTGTGCTATGTTCGTCGTATCGCTTGTACTTGTTGATACTTCTTGTGAACTGCAAAGTATGTATTGCAGATGACATCACCATATTCACCATGCAATAGATGAATAAATAGCTAAGGATATTTGTTTGGTAAACATACTAGGAACAAAATGTGTGCATCTTTAACTTTGGCCTTGTCAGTCTGCTAATGTCTAGGATGACTGACTGCTCATGGCCATGTCACTAGTCCAATGTTTTTTGATGAAAGCATGTGTAGATGAACATCATAAGGAGTAAACAAGCATATGCATTGTATATTGTCCATAACTATTCTTAATGTCACATGCAGGGTGGAAGAATATGGAATACGAAACAGGGTGTCAAGGGATACTCAGGAAACATGAGGACCCAATGGTCAAATTGTATGCCTCATATTTTTTGACTGAAAAAATGTGTAACACTAAATAGGGTGTGATGGCGGGGCACAAAAACCAATATGTATATTGTGGAACCTCGGAAGCCATAGGTTTAATCTACAAAGTGGGTAAGTATGGAATAAGGTAGAAGCGTGACCATAAATGTGAACCCATGAGTCTGCCAACCTATGCACCAAGGCATTTTCGGAATGACGACTAAGCAGAGTAATTAGAAAGAAAAAAGGATAATAGAAAATGGAAAAAGTAGAAATGGGGAGGGCACAAAGGCCCATTGTTGCGAAATCATCGTTTTCTAGTCTAATATTATATGACCCCACACGCTTTGTATATTTAATTTACTAGCACAATTGGTATACCTTTTCGAAGATTGTATGACAGACCCCTCTACTGTTGCATAGAAGAATTCATCTTCCTGCCCAACCAATATTTTTCTTCCAAGGTAGCAACGTCGATATACAATGGACATGAAGGCAAGTTAGTATGAAGAAATACATGTAAAATAAAGAAATACAGTTCTATTTATTTCAATGTAACAACAAACATAATACGATTCACATGAGAATAAGAAGAAAGATACGTAGTATATACATACAACAAAAAAGGTGCAAAGCAGTATAACAAGTACAACAAATAAACAGACAATAAATGAAATACTCAACATTGGAATATGAAATAAGAGTACAGGTATGCGCCTCTACAACTCCTTGTCTACATTCGCGTCAAAGAGTTCATCATCCTATCCAACCATTTTGTTTGTTTAAATGTAGCAATGGAGGAAAAATACAATGGACATGAAGGAAGTTAATATGCATGAAGACATGTAATGAAGATAAGTTATTATGTAAGAAGGTATGCAATATATACATATAATAAACTAGGTGAACACATATATAGACAATAAATGAAATACAAAACAACAAAATATGAAATAACAATACAATCATGTACCTTTGTATCTCCTCTTCCACCACTACTGTCAAGACTCTGTCATTTTCTCCATCTATTCTGTTGGTTTGAATGTGGGAACACACAAAATAAAATGAACATGAATGGAAGCTGGTATGCACCGGGGAACAAGTAATATGTACATACAGTAAATGAGAATCAATGAATAGAATAAAAGATAGGCAAAAACATGAACCTTTTCTTTTCTCCATCCATGGTTGTAAATATATAAAGTTTTTCCCTGCCCAAAACATATTACAAGCCACAAAATATTAAGAAATTGCATGGCCATTGCTAAACAATTTTGGTTTTCCGTGGAAACGTATCTAGATATGCTTCCAGACATGGAAATATAATTTTGTAGTATCTTTGGTGTACATATCATATCTCAAGTACAAGACAAATTGTATCATGGTCACACTAGTCTATGTAGAGGATAAAGAACATACATTGTGATATGGACACATTCCACCATATATGGTTAATAAGTGCGGTTTGCACATGTTTTATTTTAACAAAAAAACAATGGATATTGCAATTTCACATGTAGTTTTCCAATTATTTCTTATGCCACTATTTTCTTTCATGTCAACACTGAAATATCAACAAAATTTTACAGTAGAACAAGCGTGCATGGAACAGGCGTGAGACCTCGACTTCGCCAGACACGAAAAACAACACAACTGCAGTTCCACTCGTGGGTGCAGGGTTTGAACACCATAAAGCACCCCACCCCCCCCAAAAAAAAAAAACGGCTCCAACTGGCAGCGCAGGACCCCAACCCTGCAAAGCCAAAGTAAACAAAAGAAAACAACAAGCACCAAACCAGTGAGAAATCCCGAACAAGCCCAACTGTAGCCCCAGGGCCAAAAACTCGTAAACTTGAGCCAAACAACAACAACAAAAAAAACAATGAACAGGCTACAACCATTGAACCAGTAAACAACATATGTATCTCCAACAATTACCAAACTGCAGCCGAAGCACAGAAGGAACCAAAAACATGTGACGAGCATGCCAGTAGAAATAAGAAAACATTCTTACTTTCAAAATGAAAACACTGAACAACAAAGAAGGAATAGAAAATGAAATTATGGCATGGAAATTTACTCTGAAATGATGAAAGGCAGAAGCGCAGGTCGAATTGTGAACCAAACAGCAACAAGTAGCAACTGACGAACCAACAAAGAAGAAGCACCCACCGAACTAGTAAACAATGTATGTAGCTTCAATGATGAGTAAATTGCATTCTAAGATTAGAATAAGTATGAAACATACAATTCCTATTAAACTGGTGGTGGACAACAATATTGTCCAAATTCACTGCAACATTGTATGGAAAATTTTGAAGAAAAATGTACTCTGAGAAGCCTATTTAGATAAACATTTAAGGCTGTCAGGTTGTCTAAGGGCTTCGCGATATGCAAACATTTAATTTGTAATGCTTGTTTCAGGACCTCACACCATGTAAACATTTAATCTGTCAAGCCTATTCAAGCACCTCAAAAAAAGTGTCGATGATCTAAACCTTCGGTATGCAAACATTTCAATACAAATACAAAGGACTAATAATAATAGCACAAATACATTAATAAAATAATAATAATAATAATAATAACAATAATAACCTGACAATAAGACCACAGATCTATTATCCAACGAGATCATGACATATATGGGTTTTTTTATATAATAAATAAATAATGTTTTTAGTTATGTAGTTCGAACAATAGAAATTATGCAAAATTTTGTAGTCAAACAAAAAACTAATATAAAGTCAAGTAATTATCGACCACTATAAACTTTGGCTATCTAAACATTTCAATATGAATAGTACAAATTAAAAAAAGTATCGTACATGATAAAACTTTGGATATGGCAACATATAATTCATTGGGAATATCAAAGCTGGCAATAAGACCTCAAATCTATCATCCAATCAGATCATGACATATATGGGTTTTTTATTATATAAAAAATAATGCTTTTAGTTTTGTAGGTCGAACATTAGAAAGTATGCAAAAAATTGTAGTCAAATGACAAACTAATATAAAGTCAACGAATTATTGATTGCTACAGTCCCTCTACGCTTACAACAGGGACTAATAAGTTTCATAAGGAAACCAAGTATTGGGTACAAATGCATATATTTGAAATCGATGACAATCACATGACTAAGTCTATGGTTTCGAATTACAATATGTAATTATTTTAATAAAAACCAGAAGTTATTTTAAGATGTAAAATTACAATTTGCTTCAATTTTATTGGAAAATTAAAATATTTTGAATATTGAAAAATTTGAGTGTTACTAGTCATTTTTCTTTGTTTGAATAGTTGTTGGAACAATTTTTTATTCAACTAAATTTTAAAATTTTTCTTTATTATTCCAATCCATATTGTATTACTTAGGCATATTGGTGTAGGTAGGGTTTCTAAGTGACTCGGGGAGGATAGGAACTTGGATGACGAGGTTCATCTTGTTGACTATTCGAATGAACGATTATCTAAACGTCATATTTTCTACTCCCCAAAATGTGTAGTATTTCCACTGGAGCGACTGACATGGTTGTTGGGTGATTATGAGGCCTCCTCGCTTGACATAAGAAAAGATGAAAACATTAATTTCTTTGATAGTAACATACATAACATAGAAGAGAATGAAGATGAATTGGTATCTCCATGTGATTTCTCTAGTCTTAAGACAATTATGATGACCCTCCATCACTTACCATGCTTTTTGGTGTACCTTCGTGCTTAGTCCCCAGATTATTGTAGGTGATTAACTTGACATGTGATGAATAAAATGAAATATTGACCATCCCATAAGTCTTCTTTGTCGATTTGGTCGATGATAAGGTAGCATCCCAATTTAATACCTTGATCGACATCTATGGATTTGGATTCATTGGGTCTAAGGCTAGTATTGAGAACTTTCAAGGAGGTCAGTGTAAGGAAGAGGAAGGCCCCCAAAAGAAGAAAAAACATAAGGTCGTCTAAAGTCATGGAGGGGAGGTTGCATTAGTGGGGGGGGGGATGGCATTAAGTTGAACCAAATCCTTGATCTATCTAGTTGTACCCTTGTAGGAAAATTCCTTGGTATAAGAGTGGTATTGGACTATTTATTGTCCTAGATGGGAAGGCATTGGGGCCCTATTCTAGTTTATATTCTAAAGTCACATCTCTTAGCCAGAGGTTTTCTCAGAGTTTTATTTATATAAGAGGATGATGATGTTTTAGTTCTTAAGGAGTTTTAATTTATTGATAGGACATACCTATCCATAAATCCCATGACATCCTTTATTTGATGCAAAGGAGAAGACGATGTCCAATACCTTAGTCTAGATTAAATTACCATGGATCCCCATGGAATTCTGGATGACGCAACCCTTACAGTCCATTGGTAACCAACTTGGGAAGATCATATTAGTCTATGATAGCATTTTAGTTGATGGATTCAAGTCGATAGCACAGATTCTAGTAGGCCTGGATATTTGCAAGACTTTAATTTAATTCATCAAATTGGTCTTTGAGGAGAAACGGTATTCTCAACTCCTTAATTATGTTAATATATTGTTTCACTACTTCATGTGTCATATCAATCGACATGTCATGAAGGAATATTTGAATCCTTTCTTAAAAAATATTTGGAGGAGTATTAGATACCTAATCCTTAGGGATTGAGGTACTTTGTAAATATTAATGTAAATATTATTTAGGAGAAATACAAATATTCGTAGGTGAATAGGAAGAGTCATTTGGACCTCTTGGAAGATGAAACCAAAGGTCACTTCCTATTGCATATATGAATGATGTGAGTTAACGAAACAAATCATTTGTGGAGTTATTTATTCCCTTTGTTCATGCATGGTATGAATCTGGTATCATAGAAAGTTCTAACTCCACGATTCTCTCCTTCCCTAGGCATTTCATTGCCCTATATGCAAAAAAATCCCTATGGAGGACTATCTCTCTTGTTATTCTATGTGCCCCTCATCTATGTCATTCACAACTTTCATCTTCGCCATTGTTTCCTACCTAGGGAGGGTTTTCCAACCTGACCTGTAATTGATTTCTCACTACCTGTGATTTTTTATTTCTCCTTTGGACATATTTTGCTCACAATTTCTCTTTTGGACATTAATTTCCCACCATTCTCCTTTGTCTCTACCATGATATGGGTCTAGTGTTGCATGTAATTGTGTGAGGATGGTCATGTTTGTTATGAGAGGTATTGAGTTGTGGTTGTGTGAGAAGGTTCAAGTTTTCCTAGATGGTATATATAGCTACAATATTTTTCTATGTGAGTATGGTAGACCGTAAATATTATCCCTTGTGGACACCTGATGCTTATTCCTCCTTGGGTGCCCATCATGTTTGAATCCATAATCTATTTGAATCTCTTGAATTCAAATCTCTTGAGTTCAAATCCATCCTTAACTATTTCTACCCCCAAAGTTATGGTGCAGTGTTTATTTATTGTGGGTATTTCATGATATTTATTGTGGGCGTTAGAGAAATGGAGGAGTGGTTCTATAGCACGACATATATTTCAACAATGGGATAAAATGAACATTGTTAAGATGGATCCTAATGTTGGAAGACATATCACATCCTGTGGGAAAAGAGACGTAGACATGGTTGTGGGGTGAGTTGTATTTGTTTCACCCTTGAATCCAAATATCCCTGAAAAATGCATGGAAGGAAAGAATAATCATCCTCCCCCCCCTCTAGTTTTCAAGGAGGATTTCAAGACCATTCTTCTAACAGAGAAGTTTCATTGTAAGCCTTGTGATATATTATACATTCTCATGGATGAGAATAGATGGAAAGGTTCCACTCAGAGTAATGCCCAGATCAACTGAGAGGTTGGAGGTTATTTCTCTTTATTTGACTCTTTGGTGGAGAAATTCATAGAACATCATAAATCCTTTGGAAATAAATTACCTCAATCCATTGGAGAGACTATTTTCCTTACTTGGAAAGGGTAGAATCAATCACATGATTCTTTAAAAGTATAAGGAAGTAAAGGAGGACATGGTAGGCAGGGGGGTAAGCATAATCAAGGTGAGAGATATAATCGTCACTATGTTCATTATGGAAAGAATGGGTAGCATGAAGAAAATACATGTAGAATCCATTAGGAGAAGATCAAAGAGAAGCAAGATCAGAAAGTAGATAAAGGTAAAGCATCAGACCTAGTGAAAGGTAAACAACATGAATCCGCTCATTATATTGTTTCCCATTGCAATATAGGAGTAATTGAATATTTTTTTAACACTTCATTTTATTCTTGAGAGATTCATGGCTACTTGAAATAGGTGAAACATATCACATGACCTTCTAGAGAGGATTCTTTGAAGATTTTAATGACAATATAGATGGTATAACCTATTTTGTAGATAAATCAAGTCTCAAAACTTCGGGAATTGGAACCATTAGGCTTAGTTTGCATGGACTCCCATATGTTATTCTACATGCTATGATCCATCTTCCTAAACTATGAAGGAACTTGATGTCTCTTATGCACATTGGATAACAAGGCCACTCTATATGTATCTTCAATGAAAAAGTTGAAATAAGGAAGGTTTCAAAAAACATAGTGGTTATGACAAGAGTAGAGGATGGAAGATTACTAAAGTTGAAAGGGACATCTACTCATGCACATAATTTTGCATATCTCTCTCACCATGATGAAGATACATTTCCATCTAGTCTCTCATAGCATGCTAGATTTGGACACATTAATTATGACAACCCTCATTTGTTGAAAAAGAATTTTGTTTTTGTTTTTCCTATTATTCCTATTAAATTGAAGCAATGAGATGATCGTATACTTGGAAAACATAGAGAGCAACCATTTCAATATTCTACTTCTAGAGCATGTAGAGAAATTGGATTGATAGATTTTGATTTTCGTGGCCCCATATTAATGATTACACCAAGATTTAATGATTAATGATTAGGTCAGTGACTTTTATTAATGATTACACCAAGATATGTTCGGTGTACTTGTTGAAAGATAAATCACATGATTTTGGAACTTTTAAAAATTGTCATGTATGGATTCAAAATGAAGCTCAGTATTGCATTGGCTCTCTTCGTATTGATAATGGAAGTGAATATACATCTAATTAATTTGAAAAATCTCTTCATCAACATGGGATCAAGTATCAAACCATTGTTCCATACAATCCTCAACAAACTGGTGTAGCTGAAAGAATAAACAAGAATCTCTTAAATATGGTTTTTTCCATGATGTTTTTCAAAAATGTGAAATTGATGTTTTGGGTTGATGCAATTTTATGTGTAGTATATGTGAAAAATAGGAGTATATACCATGCTCTTGAGAATAATACTCCTTATGACATGTGGTATGGTTGCATTCCTTTGGTTAGGCATCTCAAGATATTTGGTTCCACCTGCTATGCCTTAATTCCTAAGGAGAAAAGAAACAAGATTGATGCAAGGAGTCAAAAATCCATCTTATTTGGGTACTCAAATACCAACAAGGCATATCGTCTTTAAGATGAGATGAATAAGAAGTTCATTCTTTCTAGTGATGTGATTTTTCTTGAATCCTCCAAGAATGAAAAAAATGTTGAGTGGAATCTTGATCATGTGGATAGATTCACCCATTTAAGTGTTGGGTATGTGTTATATTCTTTGCATGAGTAGTAGTGTCACATTTTTGGGCGGTTTTTTGGCACATGGTTTTTTGGTCTGTTTTTAGACACATGGTATTTTTCTGGTGGTTTTCTATTTCTGGTTAAGGAATTAGGGTTGTTGACTAATCCAAGGAATTGGGTTAGGGTTTTGGATGTCACTAGCTCCCATATGTATATTGTATTGTAAACAATGTATCACTATGAATGAATATAGAATATGATGGTTTTCCCAGTTTGGGTTTCCAGGGGAAAAATCTCTCTGTAATGTTTGTATTTGCCATTGTATCTTTTCTGTTATTTTACTGAAAACATGTTTGCAGTAAATATTGTACAAGGTTAAAATCTACATTGTGTATCAGATCTTTGTTGGATTTAGGGGGATGCGTTTGTGGTCAAGGGTTTGGCTCTGGACTGTGATAAGTCTTGTTACAGTGGGATATTTGTGGTACTGATTTTTCAGGTGAAAACAAATGGCAACCAATTCGAAAATGGAGATAGAGAAGTTTAATGAGAAAAATTTTGAGTTGTGGAAGATGAAGATGGAGGATATGTTGGTGGACAGAGATCAGTGGATCGCAGTACATCGAGGAACTACACCTACAAGAACTTTAGTAGATGACTAGAAAAAGTTGGATCGGAAGGCGAAGAGCACAATCTGACCGTGTTTCTGAGATTTAGTATTAATGAATGTGTCAGAGAAAGCTACACCCAAGGATTTATGGGATAAGTTGGGGAATTTTTTGTTGGACACACCTACCACACTTAGAGGGGCGGTGAATGAGTGTGGGGCTCTTTTTCCCAAAACTTCCCTCTTGCACAAAAACTCATCAATTAGCATTCAACATTTATTCATTACCCATTGTTGTCATTTATAACTAGTTATATGTAGGCACATATAAACAACATATATTAGAAATATATCATCAACAAGTCATCATCAAAATGGACACAAAGAGCACAAGATGTATGCACAATTTTCTTTTTACTATGGACTACAATCCTTGGGATTTATCAGCAACAACTGAATAGAGTACAACTCTACAAGAGCACCAACTCTATATGCAAGACTCAGCTTACATTCTCAGCACCAACTAAGATGAGGCAACAATCCTCAACAGATATCAATCTATCAACAGGTACGCGACCTGTTAGTAGTGCAGCCCGCATGTGCATGCGCTCTGGCTCACTACAACCCGTGTGTGAACGCGACAGTGTATAATGCAACAAGATTATGCTTCTTAGCAACTAGGGTTTTTCTTTTCTTCACATGCTCAAATCCTCTGCAACCTGCAATCACTTCCTCTTCTGTCTTCCGCTGTCCAAACTGAACCACAACCAATCAAAACACATCCAAGCTCTCCAATAGCTTGCTCATGCTCCACAAAAAATAAATATGAATGCTATCTCAATCATGTATAAATAACTAGTATACCATAGAAATCATGTCACTACTAAATCACAAGAGTGTTTCTCACTCCATCAACCAAATCAACCAAACTGAGCCACATCATAGAAGCCATACCAAGAATTCCCTAAGCATTCACAAAATATCAAACAATAGTATCTACCAGGACAATAATGTAACCATACCAGTGTCTTAGTGATAGATCTGAGGCCATAGAATGCAGATTTGGAACCTGCCTCATCATCCAAGAGCTTGGCACCAACTCAAACAAAAATATCCATGAGGTTATTCAATCCACGCTCCCTATACACAGTCATCCCGCATGTACACTCACCCTATACACAGCCAGACCGTGTTTACATGCACCCTATACACATACAACCCACGTGGGCATAAGAAAATAGGGTTTTCTGTGAATCCAAAACTTTTTCCGTCAAGATCTTCGACATTGCCGAAACTTTGATGCATCCATGAGATCCTCCTCTCACTCTCTTCCTCATAATAGATCTTCAATCATGCTCAAGAGATCCACACCAATAATATTCTCTCACAAGAAGCTCTCCATCAATACTCCAAAAGATATTCACAAGAAGCTCTCCATTGATCCACAAGGATTCTCACCAAATGTACATTTTACAAGAGATCCTAGCTTCTTATTTATGCTTTCATCTTCTAGGTCACTTAACCCATTTTTAGGTTACTTAACCCATTTCTAGGTCACTTAACCTATTTTCCTTATTTTAGGGTTAACCACTTTCCATGAATAGAAGGTTCTCCAATACTTTATCATTTAAATATTCCTTCTTGATTTTGTCACTTCATTTTATCATTTAAATAATCTTTTTTGATTTTTTCACTTTACTTTATCATTTAAATAATGATTTCTTCTTTTTCAAGAACTTTGACTTCTTTGACCTTTTGGGGATTCAAGCCATCATATGGGGGTCCTCCAACTTCATAAGACCATAACTCTCAAACCGTGAGGAGTTATGTGACATTTCACATACCATCGAAAATGGCATGTCAAGCACTATCCATCTAGGATAGTTTCACCAACAACTTCATTGATCTTCATCTCATTATTCCACATACAAGCATGGGTCCTCTAACCATTCTCCTAGGATAA
>JZKD02S1475479.1:85914-112225 GCA_000966675.3 Picea glauca | reverse complement strand
AATAATAATAAAAGTCTGAATAGTTACACTCTAAAATACATAAGTTCCGTATCCATTTTAGGATGATAACAAAAACTAAGACATTTAACTCCAAAATTCTGAACTCTAAGCCATCGCTTTAAGATGGATCACTCCATATCTGCAATTCAAACATGCGAAATAATACATAATTCAAAAATTGTGATTAAAACAAAATTGACATACATACCAAAAGAGTTAAGTCTCATCCTCCAACATACTATTTTTCACAAAACATATTGTAAACATATTTTCCACCAAATATAATTTAGACATCTGTAACAATTAAAAACAATAATAAAAAAACAAATAACACATATTAGCATATATATTGTAACTAAATATTAAATAAAAAATAAGAAATAATAACATACTCAACCACAGTTAAAGATATTTAATATAGTTACTCTCCAATTAAACGTACATGATTTAAACAATTTGTAAATCTTATCTAAAATCTTAAAAAAAATTAAAGAGAAAAATTATGTTCTTGGTAAAAACAATTGTGAGTTAGAGTTAGATAATAATCTGAAAATAAATATAGAACTGTGTATGAAGAAAGTTTACAAATATCCATATTAAGTCATTCTTCAAATGAAATACTTATCTCCTTGTGGATAAAGTCCCAAATCCTTCAAGTGAAATTCCCCTTGTGGATAAGGTCCCAAATCTTTCAGGGAAAATTCTCATCCCAGGTGATGTTATTGTGTTCTTAGTAAAACAAATTGTGAGTTGGTGTTAGATAATAATCTAAAAAATATAGAACTGTGTATGAAGAAAATTCACAAATCTCCATATTAAGTCATTCTTCCAATGAAATACTTATCTCCTTGTGGATAAAGTCTCAAATCCTTCAGGTGAAATTCTCCGTGTGAATAAGGTCCCAAATCCTTCAGAAATTCTCATCCCAGGTGATGTTACTTGATCATATTTACACAACAATAAAATACTAATCTCCTCAACAATAAAATACTTCTTTCTTCTTCTGCAGTGGTCATATAATCAAATTCCATGATGCCCTTTCAAACTAAAGGACTCATAAATCTCTATATTAATCCATTCTTCCAAAAAACTACTTATTATCTAAAAAAGTTCACAAATCTCTATTTTAAAAACCATTCTTCCGGAAAATACTTATCTTCTCTTTCTGCGGTGGAATAGATGTTCTCATATAATCTTTCATGTACATGAAGAAAACACAAATTTTCACATGCATATTAAGTCATTCTTGAAAAACCATTTAAATGGGATGTATTCATATTAGATATAATGAAATTCTCTTTGAAATTATGTGTGATCTAGCTCACATATACAATATGTGTAAGCTTATTTATAAATCTAATTGAATGTTGTTTTTTTTTATTAGTAACCAATTTAGTTAAGAATTTGACAATACCCTGGCAAGAAGGAAGTCACTTCGTTGTGTGTAGAAAACACAAATGTCCATACTACGCCATTCTTGGAAAAGAAAACAATGAATGCAATCGAAGAAAATTTAGAAACTTTCTCATTTCTGATGTGGGATAGAGTCTGTTCTCAAATATTCAAATGTTCAAGTTCAAAATTAGGTCTTCATAATGATCTAACCTTAAATAAGTTTTAATGTACATTATTTAAGAAAACGATAAACTTATCTAAGGGTTATATATATTTCAAAATAATTGATCAAAGCGTTGAATAGGAAAGGATAAACTAAAAATTTGAGAAAACAAAAATTTGATAAAAGTAAAACACACATTTATAAACCATCCTGAATGGATACATCTTTCCCAAATCTAGGTGCTTCCTCTTCTTCCTACTCAATCTCAATCTCCCTCCCAAGCACACTCTTAGGTACTATCTTCTCCACATTAGCCTATATAACACCTTTCAAATTTGAAAATTTGAAAAATTAAATTTAAATGATTATAACACATTAAATTTAAATTATTTTAAGACATTAAATGATACCTGTGAACTCCCACCCTCTTCAAACTCTCCCAATGACAATTGAGACAAACCTGCCCAAGTAGTAGCAGATGGAATAGGGATCTGTGAACAACACAACTAAGAACTAAATCTAGGATTCAATGTGTTCACATTTATACAAAATTATAAATGTTGTTGATCTCTTATTCAAAAGAGTAGAGATTGAACAACTATTAGAAAACACATACCTGATTAAACCCATCCAAATTTAAACTTGTGGAATCAAGTCCTCTACTTACTGGAGATTCATTTAACATATATCCAAAATGCAATTAATGACAATAACAACTCGAGTATTTCTATAGATACAATGATATTTAAATCTAGAATTAAAAATAAACTATCATAAAATGCATAAAAAATTTACTAACTAGAACAAATACTAATCTGCGGTTTGGGTCATCATTTTAAATGACCTTCTTCCAACCATCCCGACAAAATTTTGCATACTCTAAAACATCTTTTGCTGACATGGTATCTAACTCCGCATCTATTTTATAAACAAATGTGGCCTGGGAATTGTCTTCCTCTCGCTGACAGTTCATGCCAACATCAACACCATAACAAAATGCTTCCAAATTTTCCCCGATTGCATTACTGGCCTCTTTTTCAACCTCTGATGTAGCCTGCAACTGTGAATGTGAAGAAAATTCCCCTACTGGGTGAGGTACTAAAGGTTGTGGAGGCCTCGACAATGTCGCATTTTGATATGCCCATTTGTGATCATATGTCTGTCATTTACCAGTCCCATAATATTTGGACGGTAGACTAGTATAATCACGGTAAATGTGCAAGAAAAACTATGCAAAAAAGTGTCTTGAAAAATAGTGTGGAACCTCATTGTTACACAAAAATTTCTCATATGCTGCCAAAAATATGTTATACAGATGTCCTGCAATGTCAGGGTGCTTAAAATATTGCACCTTCAACATCTTACGCTTTGGGCTCTCTTTTAAATTGAACATCAAAATGACATCTTCTTTTAAAATTCTATTTTTTACCACCTCCCATTTATTAGGGCCCATCACCTCTGAATTTCTCCGCCTCATTAGATCGACAAAACTTTCAGTGGTTGACCCCATCTTCTGATATGCGTCCATAAAGTTTTCCAATGAATACACAACAATTTGCAAGATTTGTTTACTCTCCTGAGGGACTTTCAAAACCACCAAATCATTTTCCAACCTCCTTTTAACACCTGAGCATCACTCAAACGTCATTGCTTCAGTAATCCCTTTCTAGGAAAGTTCATCACGAACGTCTGAAGGACAGGTAGACGTAGGTGTGTAATATTTTGTTTCTTGATAACACGACCTCCTAAATCCACCTTCACCCTCTGCACCGACATTTGAATATTCACGACAACCACTCTCTCTTTCATTGTCGTCCCTTGCTATAAAATTATTGTCCACGCACACATTTGAAAGTAATTACAATATTTAACTTCACATAAATTTAAATACACAAAAATACAACAAAAATAAACAAAATAAAAAAAAAATTACCTGAAATATTCTCTTGTCCTGAGGTATTCCCTACATTCTCAGGTTTAGGAGTATCAATGCGCAACCTATCAAAGAAGGCTGCATCCATAGTATTTGCTTGAGTAGGTTTTGCAGTTGATCTATTCATAGAGTCGTTTGAAAATCTCCTCTGACGAGATTGTTGTTGGTCACTCGAAGTCTCAGTCAAAGAAGGAGTTCTTGTTTTTCCTTCTTAGGAGAACCTAGAGAATTTGCAAGGAATGTTTGGAGAATCCTGTGTCGACATATCTCCTCAACATCTATCCACAATGCAAATTTTATCAATAAAAATGCAGAGATGTACCCAAGTTCAAGCAATTAAAAATGCCAAGAGAAATCAAAATTTTAATCAATCAAACCGCAAAGGTACTTGTTCATAAGAAGGTGCAAAGACTAAACATTCAACCATGAATCAATCAATTCAAAGATAAGTAAGGGATATATAACATGGAAAATTATTATCCTTCACTCATCATCCATGCACAAAAAAGCAGGGCATTTGAATCTATAGGTATTTAAACACTGAAGTGGCGACCATCGATCCGGCTCCTGGACGACTTCTTAGGCACGAACTGATGACTAAAGGGATAAGGGACAGAAGATAAAGCCACAATATTTTCATAAAAATCAATAAAAACCCACACATAAAATTCATTGAAATCAGAATTTGGGTTCCCCAAGGGAAATCAATTCAAAAAAACAGCAAGCAAGGGGATTCATTAAAAGTTCCCTATGGTTGGATCCACCAAAAAAAACATATTAGAACATTTCTTTAAGATTACTTAAAATTCCCCTATGGTTGTATCCACAAAGACCACATATAATTTAATGCATTAGAATCCCCAAAACAAAGACTTTAATCTTCATAACCTCACACACCCACTAATAACATCAACATGTTTTAATCACGACGAGGTGAAGGTCTTGCATGAACATGGATTATATGCCATTACTTTAAACTTCCCATTAGCATTGTTTAAATGTCATTGAGTTTTTATACTAATTCATTTATTGTCATGTTACATGGGATGGGTTCGAGGGTTGTTCATATTCCTATGTAACGACCCCATCGTTACAACTATAAGCGAAACAGAAAGTGCAAATTTTATTTTTTTTTAAATGGGACGACAACAACAACGATTACATCTAAACAACACATCCAATGGCGAGCACCACGCCTACTAGCTAAGGGACAACATCCCCATCCCGACCCAACGACCTCGATGGTCAGTTAAATAGAACCTCGCTGGCGCGCAATAAAACGCATGAAAGTGTTCAACCCATGCACCAAAAATGACTACAATAAACAATGCCCGCAAGATCAATGTATATTGTTCATAACTATCAACGCAGATCCAAAAATCAAGTAACTGAAGCGAAGGTGAAAAAAAAACGATGATCAACCTTCAATATTAATTATCAAGTGTGCATGGCATGACAGAAGATCTACTACAGAACGTGCATCAGTTAAATGATGCAATTACTACCCACCAAAACATTCTACAATGGTACATTACACACATCAAGAAACGATTGAACGACGCAATTACCGTCTACAATGCATTCCAACAACAGTCAGAAGCTTGAGAAAAATCTCTATCATAAAGATGTGCCAATTTAAATAAACTCACGAGAAATTTATATCACTTAGGCCACCTAATTACATTCACCTAATTATAAGGACATTTCTTCAAACTTCCTACGTGGTGAGGATAGCAATGACCATAAACTCCCTTCAAGATGCCTAAGATTCCAAATTACACCAAGAACGCTTGAAAACAATAAAAACGCCACAAGAAAAAGTCAGAGTTCGAAATTTAATCAAGATTTGAATTAAAATTCAATGCTAATAAGTTTAAGAACATTCTATTCCACTAATAGGACTGAGCTTAAAGTTAACACAACATTTTAATATAAATTATTGATCTTCTTACCTCCATTTTTCCACTCATTAATATAAACTGTTACCCAAATTCCTTTGTCTAATCACCATGTCCTTCTTATATAGGGTCTAGGAGGAGAAACCTTTAAAAAACTAAATCTAATCCACCCATAGTTAAACTATTAATATTCCTTTCACAACAACGTACAATTGGCAAAGTAATCAACCTCAATCTCAAGTATAAGCATAAAACAACACTCCCTACTTTCTTTTTAAATAAGCAAGCTTCCCTACCTTTCCTTTAAATACAACCCTTTAAACATTACAAGAAATAAATGCCATAGAATTTAACAATTTATATTTATCAATCATGAATTATTAAATGACGCTTAACCACACCTCCTAGCCATTTCCATGCTCCTCAACTTAACGAATTTATACAACTTATTCAACTAAAAAAAGAGCACTTACTAAACTGCCTTCCACGTGCTCTTAAATAGTGTGTTGTTCAGAACATAAAACCACACAAACAACAGTAAAGGTCCCCTCCCACCATCCATTTCTTATATTTTAGAAACTCCAAGTGCTTTTCACAACTTTCTACCACAATTATACAACAGTAAAATCGATGTAGGGGTAATTGCAATTTAATGGCAATAATTTTTTCTAAGTAGTAATAATAAATAGAATTCAAGGCTATAGTTGCCCAAGGGGAATTCGTTCCTGGTAGACCACGTGATTCTGGGACGAATCGCTTGTGAGGTTGTGGATGAAGGTTCAGGAGAAAATAGGTGATAAAAAGGGTGTGTTCAGCATATTGTTTTAAAGAAGAAATTATGAAATCCATATGAGGTTCCTTAGGTTAAGAAGCAAGAGCTAAGGAAGGTCGTGAATCATCAGTCGTTTGGAAAAAGGGTGTTACACAGCAAGTTCGAGGAGCAGCAACTTAAAAAACAAATGTTCAGATAAAGGTTAATCAACAACTGTTTTAAAACGCTTACGGAGCCATCGTTATGCAACAAGGATTATACAACCATGTTTTTCATCAAATATTATGCAGCAACGTTTTCAGCAGGGGTTATGCAGTAATGTTTTTCAGCAGGGGTTATACCTCAAATCGTGGAGAGCATCCCAATAATTAAAAAAAAAACACCAAATCCAAAATATTTACTCAATTTCGCCATATGTCCATCATATGGTAAGAGGAATTAACGAACAATATAATCAATGCTCGTACGAGACATCTAAGTGATCTTCAGAATTATCCCTATCATGTATATTTTAAATTGTTAAGCATTCAATTCATGCATGCATGTGTTTAACAATGATTTTCAGAATAAAAATGAAACAAAACATTTGGCTCAAGATTAGCTAAATCATTCGATCAACAAGTTATAACACTGCCTTTATCTAACAAGTAAGGAGGAATAAATATACAACAATCGTTGAAGAAGGATAGAAGGTACAACAATCGCTTAATAAAAATTTGAACACACAACAAATTGTTGAATAAAATCAGAAAACACAACCATCTCTTAAATGGACAATTATTCCATAAACACTAAATCACTAGGTAAGACGTAAGAAACTGTAGAGACAATCACATTAGTCGCAGAGATTATACCGGGTTTAATAATTTTGAAAATGAAGAGAAAATCGTCCCAAACAATCGCAGAGATGACCATTCCAAGAAAACACAAAAGTCATTTTATTAAAAAAAAATGCAGAGATCATTTCATTAAACGCAGAGATCGTATCAACAATGCAGAGGTCATTTCAATCACAAGAGGGTGTAGTACAATCACTCAAACAGGAACAATCAACAGGATTAGACGACTGGGCATAAACATCCTCCACTCATCATCCTTGCACAGAAAAGCAGGGCGTTAAGATCTATAAGTTTATTAACACCGAAATGACAACCGTCGATTCGACTCCTAGCCGACTACTCAGGCGAGGAATGATGATCTAGGGACGAGGGTGAAGTAAGAAGCACAAACTCATCAAAAAATTAATAAAACCATAGGACGGTCACGACATGCAGGGATCGAAGGCCAAGGGAATCAATCAACAGTGAGCTTAAGGCTATGGGGAAATTAAGTTATCAACTAAAATGCTAAGTCAAACATTTTCTTTACCCAATTAAAAATACAGAATTGAAAGCGTGAGGTATAATAAGAATCTACAATGTAGAATCAAGTAAGCGTGTTGTAGCCCAAGTTGTTCGCTCTGAGTTGTTGTCTTGCACGCTCCGTGCAGATCCCTCTTACTGACTGATGAGACTTCACCGGTACCTCCCAGCCAATGCTAGGGGTACTCTTCTTCCCCCTTATCCCCTAGAGCCACAAAGGGGCCATGCACACTGAACCAGAGATCAACTAGCTCCCAACTCACCTCGCAAGGCCGACCTACCACTCCTCACCAAGCTAAGAATCCCAACTCCCACAAGCTAAGTCAATTAATTCTAAAATTTTGCAGCGTAACGTTACGCATCACAGAGGAGATCCATCATTCTCCTCCTCCCTCCTTTATATAGAATTTCTAAGTCATTTATTTTCCCAAAATCCCAATTAATTTATTGTTCAATAATTTAATTCATAAAAATCCCCCCCGTACATGTGTCACCCATCCCCTTCATTACACCATAAATTAATTTAATTAATTAATTAATTACTCCTATTTCCTTCACCCACCTAAAATCATTCCTAGAATTGCTCATAGGTGTCCTGTAATGAACCTCATAATCACCAAAAAAACAAATTCTATGAAGAAACTCCATTGCATTTAAGCTCAGAATATAAGAGAAGGTAACATTTAATTCTGTTCATAATAACATTTAAACAATAGTCTCATTCGAATACTTAAAGGTGCATGTTTCTGTGGCAAGTAGAACAAAAAAAAACATCGTCTAAACATCGGTTCAACTAGGTTAAAACCTTCCAATACAACCAATTATGTACTTGTCACGCCCTATACATAGTGACTCATAATGTTATCTGTTATCCTTTTATCCTACCTCTGTCTCGGATGAAAATTCTCCATCGATTCTACCAATCCATTCCTTACCATGTTAGAGTTGTTCATATAACCAATAATTCCTGTTGTGCTCCTACAGTTTTTTTGAAAGACAGTGCTCAAATTGGTTTTAGCGATTTTTCCAATGTCGAACACACAAAAACAAAGAGGCCACATTGTTTTCCAAAAATGCGAAAAAACAGGAAGACTGTGGCCTCAGTACTTCAGGTTTTCGGGGTTCGAAATCCTGCAACATCAAAAGCCCAAAACATCAAAACACAACATCTCTTGAACCGCGAAAGTGGGTCCAACACACCAGGGTTTCGGGGTTCGGGACTTCATGAGTGCAAGCCCCCAAGCCTCACATGTTCAACCTCCGAAATGCAAAAAGTGGAAAGGTTGGACTAGCGCTTCAAGGTTTCGGGGTTTCAGGGTTCAGAACTTTGAGAGTCAAGCGCCCAAGCATCAACATGCCCAAACCTATGAAATGTGAAAAGGAAAGATGGGACCTGTACTTCAAGATTTCAGAGTTCGAAATTTCGCGCGTACAAAAGCCAACATCAACAAATAACAACTCCCAAAATTGTGAAAAGTGACCAACACTTTGGGATTTCGGAGTTCGAGATTTTGCGAGTACAAAAGCCAACATCAACACATAACAACTCCCAAAATTGCAAAAAGTGACCAGCACTTCGGGATTTCGGAGTTCGGGATTTCGCGAGTACAAAATCCAACATCAACACATAACAACTCCCGAAATTGCGAAAGGTGACCAGCACTTCGGGATTTTGGAGTTCAGGATTTTGCAAGTACAAAAGCCAAGTCTCAACATGTTCAACCTTCGAAATGAGAAAAAGTGGAAAGGGTTGGACTAGTGCTTCAGGATTTTGGGGTTCGGGAATTCGCGAGTTCAAGTGCCCCAACCTCACATGTAACAACCCCAAAAACGTGAAAAGAAAAAGTTGGGTTAGAGATTACAAAATCTTTCTGTTGAAAATCTAAAGCAATAAATCAATCGAAAATGCAAAGGAAGAGAGGATTCTACCTCTACTGTAATTCTCACATTAATCTTCAAAATTCCATGATCTTTTATCCTTTGCTGGTGTTCTTACTTCCATTCTGTGAGATAGCAGGTGTAGAAGGATTCAATGTTCGTTTACCTATCATAATTCCGAAAGTCTAACTTCTGCGTTTTATACACATATAATCTATAAAAGGGGTACAATAGGGTAACCATTTCTGTAAAGGGTAACTCCTATTATATTCATTTAGAGCCTCTTTTAATCAAAGCATTGAATGTCACCAGTACTAGATCTGTGCATCTAGGTAAATACATGAATAAGAATATCATTCCCTCGGAGTTTGGTAATTAGAATTGATGTTCTGAGGGATTTCCTGGGGTTTTAACTACAGAGAGGACCTGCCCACTTGATGTTAATCTCCTCCTTTCCTTACTTACATATAGAAAAGTAAATTATAGGTGCATCCATCTAGCATTTTACTCACAGGAGGAATAGTTTTTTAGAGTTTGGATGTTTATTACGAACTTCGCGATGACAGACGGATTATAACTACGAAAGGACTTCATCTTCCACAAAAAATAACCATACCTCAACAGATAGATGTGAACATTTTTGTAGACGTATTACAACTATATAAATAAGGATTTCCTTCACATATATTCCTCACAACGAACAGAAAAATGGGAAATGTTACAGTTTTGTTTAATCAAATACAATGCATCAGATATCAAATCATTCAAAACAAAGAATATAAATTATTCCAATTCGTATTTAATAGATACATGACATCAGATGAAACATATCCATTCATAAAAAAGAGGGGTAGATCAACATATCTGAATCAAATCCGCAAGAAGACAAAGGGAACAACCACGTTCCTCCCAACCATAAAACAGGGCAGCCAAAACTACTTGCCCGATTCACCCCCTAGCCTTACCATGAATCCTTGAGGGCGAACTTGGAGACTCCTCAGCAATAATTCCAATTTTTTTTTAGCATTTATCCCCTTGACTCACACTTGCTCGGTAGTTCTCATAAAAACAAGAGAACTCGCAATCCTTTTCCAGCATACTTGGCAGCGTCCTGCCTCCTCGCATATGCTATTTATCAATTTTTGCCTAGGTCTTTTTTTTTCCCTCCTTTGGGGATTTTCGCTACTCTTTTAAACCCTGATTTTTAGGGGCTATGAGTGGCCAAATATCTAATTTTCCACTTCTCATAATCAATCCAGAGGTAGTTCCAACATGTTCCCCACTCATGGAGTCATGGTCAGTTGATTTTCAACATCGTTGTTCCATTTGTCCTCTTGCAATTAATATAAATATTTTGTTGTGATACAAGTGTCATAGTCAAATAGTTAGTTGAGTCCAAACATATCTCTTACCAACAGTCACAATAATTAAATACAATTATTAAATTTGAAATCCAAAATTTCCATAAATGGCAAAAAATTTCCAGATTCGAATTTGCCAAAAACAGAATAAATTTCCAGCACACAAAAATAAAAAATATTTTATTTTTGGGGGATGTCACATCCTTTCCCCCTTCAGTAAAACACTATCCTCAGTTTTTGTTCCTTCCTTGGAATGGGATTGGATGATATTTCCGCAAATCTCCCTCCAATTCCCAAGTGGCTTCTTCAGGACTAAAGTGCTTCCATTGCACCTTTGCCTGAGCGACGACTCTGTTCCGAAGTGTTATTTCTCTCCTATTCAGAATGCACAGGGGTTCCACCTAGAACTTGCCCTTGGGTTCCACCTGCACCAATTTCCAATCAATCATATGAGTAGGGTCATGAATATACTTTTTCAACAAGGAAACATGAAATACATTATGAATTCTTAGATTAGCTGGAAGTGCAAGTTGATATGCTACGGGTCCAATTCGAGCTAGTATCTCGAAGGGCCCAGAAAACATGGGTGCCATCTTGGCACAGTTCCCCAACTTCAGCGAGCTTTTTCGGTCTTTGACCTTCAAGTAAACATGGTCTCCCACTTGAAATTCCAAGTGTCTTCTTTTATGATCCGCATAGCTCTTCTTTCTGTCCTGTGCTTCTTTCAAGTTCTGTTGTACCTTCATTACCATGTTCTTCATTTCTTGGAGCATCTCTGGTCCAACCATGAGTCTATCAGCCAAGTTATCCTAGCTAACCAGAGTTGTACACTTTCTGCCATACAATATTTCAAAAGGGCTCAACTTAGCCGAAGTTTGGTACCCATTGTTATATGAAAATTCTACCAAGTGTAGGTAGTCTTCCCATTTGTTTGGCTTTGTTTTTACATACATGCAGAGCATATCCTCTATGATTTGGTTTGTCCTTTCGGTCTGTCCATCCGTTTGTGGATGATAAATCGTACTAAAATTCAAATTAGTATTTAGCCCTACAAACAATTCCTTCCAAAAAGCAGATGTGAATTTTACGTCTCTATCTGAAATCACCATTTTAGGAACACCATGCAGTCTAAAAATTTATTTCATGAATATTTTAGCAATATTAATAGCTTTAAAAGTAGACTTTAAAGAAATAAAGTGTGTGGACTTACTCAGTTTATCGATTACAACCATGATTGAATCATTCTGTTTTTGAGTTTTAGGAAAACCTGTTATAAAGTCCAACAATATGGTCTCCCATTTCCATTCTGGTACTGGTAATGGTTGTAATAGGCCAGTTGGATGCTGGTGTTCGACCTTAACCTGCTGACAATCTTGGCACCTAGCCAAGTACTCTGTTGTTTCGCCCTTCATGTTAGGCCAATAAAATAGTTTTCTGAGTGTTGTTATTGTTTTCTGGTATCCTGGATGGTTAGAATACGGTTTCTTATGCACTTCGTCCAAAATAGTTAATTTAAGCTTCATTGAATGTGGTACGTAAAGTCTGTTTTTGAATATTAATAGTCCCTTCTTGTCGATACTTATATCTGGTTTATCTGAGTTTGCGATACTATTTTGAAATTCTTCCATTATCTTAGTGTAATGTCTGTTGTTAACACCTATCGTTCTTACTCTTTGTTCCAGATCACTTTTTTCCCTACTGATATTTATCTCAAATAACCCATGGATTCTCCAGCTTAAAGCATCTGCTACTTTATTTTCCTTACCCTTGATATGTCTAACCTCGAAGTCGAATTCGCTCAAGAAGGCTAGCCACCTTGCTTTTCTTGCATTAAGGTCTGGTTGGTTAAACATATATTTCACCTCGCTATTATCAGTCAATAGTAAGAATTTTCTACCCATTATATAGTGTTGCCACATTTTTAAGGCATGTATTACTATTGCCAATTCTAAGTCATGAGTGACATAATTTCGCTCATGTACTTTTAATTTCTGGGACTCATAACAAATCACGTGCCCTTCCTAAGTTAGAACACCACCTAGTCCCTCTTTACTTGCATCAACGCATACTGTGAAGTCTTTATCTGGGTCTGCTACCTTCAAAATGGGCGTTGATGTCAATAATTCTTTTAACTTGTTAAAACTGTCCTAACACATTTGCGACCAGTTAAACTTGGTCCCTTTCTTTTGTAATGACGTGATAGGGTAGGCTGTCTTGGAGAACCCTTCTATAAATCTACGATAATATCCAGTGATTCCCATGAATGAATGGACATCTGCCACATCCTTAGGTACTGGCCATTCCATAATGGCTTTTATCTTTTCCGGGTCTATGACAATACCCTCTGAGGAAATGACATGTCCTAAATATTGTATTTCCTTTTGATAAAAGTCACCTTTGTCGAATTTTGCGTAAAGTTTGTGTTTCCTTAGTGTTTGCAGAACTATTCTTAGGTGTTCATCATGTTCCTCCTTCATTTTAGAATAGACCTGAATATCGTCGATAAATACTACTACGAACTTGTCTAAGTACTGGCCGAAAATGTTGTCCATCAAGCACATAAACGTGGCTAGTGCATGAATGAGTCTGAAAGGTATGACTACAAACTCGTAGTGTCCGTATATTTTTCAAAAAGATGTTTTGTTTATGTCCTGGTCCTTTATCCTAACTTGATGATAACCGAATCGTAAATCCAATTTTGAGAAGATCTTGGCCCCACCAACTTGATCAAACAGATCATTTATCCTAGGTAAGGGGTATTTGTTCTTAATGGTCACTTTGTTCAGTTGTCTATAATCGATACATAGTCTTAGAGTACCGTCTTTCTTTTTCACAAAGAGGACTGGTGCTCCCCATGGAAAGACACTTGGTATGATATACTCTTTGTCCAAAAATTCTTGTAATTGTATTTTTAATTCTGTCAATTCTGGTAGACTCATTCGATAGGGTGATTTTGAGATGGGGGCTGATCCGGGTAGTAAGTCTATGGATAAATCTATTTCTCTTCTAGGAGGTAGTTCTAGTATCTCATCAACAAACATGTCTCTGAATTCACGTAGGATAGCAAAGTCTTCTAACTTGGGCTTATCTTCTTTTTCTAATAGATTCGTCACTTGGATGGCGTAAACTTGACATCCCTTTCTAATGCATTTCTTGAATTGCATTGCTGAAACTTGTCTGATTGACACAGGTTTTGGTATGCCTTGGGCTATTTTAACAGTGCCAAAATTATCTTTGTAGCTAAGTATCTTTATATAATAGTCTAGTACTGCTTTGTGTTGTTCCAACCAATCCATCCCGATAATCACATCATAAGATCCTAGTGGTAGGATGTTCATATTGGTCCTTATCTTTTGCCCATCTAAGCTGAACTCAAGATCAGAAATAAAGTTAACTACTTTTCTTTTAGCACCTGTTGCTAGTTGTACAAGCCAAGATTTTTCATGCTTTTGTTTCTTAAGTTTATTCAACTCTACTACATTAGGAGTAATATAACTTAATGTAGCTCTAGGGTCAATTAAAACATAAATTCGAGTGTCATGGATTTTACCTTCAATTTCCACCATTGAGGACTGGTGGTCAGCTTGTCGACCATCTATGGATGCATTTATCCGATGCAAACTTTTGCCCATGTCTCCCACTGTCGAGGCTTCCTACAAATTGTGAACGACAGTGTTGTTGACTGCAATTAAACGTGGACAGTTCCTCCTTAGATGAGGCTCTCCACACTCCCAACACTTTAATGTCTCGCGGGAGTTGTCCCCAAACTTCTTCATTCCCAGGTGTACCAGTTTACCGCTACCTTGCGTATTCGGATGATTGGAGTGAAAATACTTCCTTGGGAAACTTTTTGCTTCATTTCGATAAGGAGCTAGATGGTATCCCTTCTTTTTTTGGTGCATTCCATGTTGTTTCTTATCCTTCCAGGTCTTGGGAAACTCTACCTGTTGTTTATACTGGTCATAGAACATTTGTTCCTTCCTGAATGCTTCACTCAAGGATTTAGGACTGTCAAACTCGATTATGTCTTGGTAAGCCTATGGTAAACAAATTAAGAATCACTGGATCTTTACCTTGTCCTCTCGGATGTATGTTACGAACCTTAATAGTTCCAGAAACTTATTTATAAGGTCCTCCATTGTCATTTGTCCAAGTCATAATTCGTAAAATTCTTTCATCTTCCTTTCATAATAGCTTTCAGAAAGGTATTGTTTCTCGAAATACTTCTTGAAGTCGTACCATTCCAACTATTTCTCCTTTAGGCCCTTGGCCAATTTCAGGTCCTACCACCAAATGTTGGCCTTCCCCTCCAGATTGTAGATGGGCATTCTGACCTTCATGTTGCTGGAATAGTTGTAGATTTGGAAGTATTTTTTGATGTCCAACAACCATGCCTTGGCTTCTTCTTCTGTCCTGGATTCTCCATCAAACGTAGATAGTTTAATCTTTTTAAATTCTCCTTCAAGGTGGTCTATTTATTTTCTTTTTTTCTCTGGTATGGTTTTGTCTTCAGCTGAAGGTGTCCCTTCAGACGAATTGTCTCCTTTTTCTGTTTTCACACTAGAATTCTTGGAGGCCCTTTTACTGACCTCTTCCTCATGGTTATCATCTTTTGGGATTTTCTTGGTTACTATACTACGCAGAAGGACTTCATTTATCTCTTGTTTTTCCTGTTGTGCCTTCTTCAATTTTTCATTGTCGTCCTTGAAAACCTGTAGTTCAACAATAAGGTTCCTCATTGTTTCCAACACCTCCGTGGGTGAACATCCATCATTGTTTTGTCTCGGATCTCCAGGAAGTCCTTGTTGCGGATTCCCTTCCATCCTGATTTATACACCTTCTTGAGCTACCATAATCAACACAAAACAAAAAAATCTTTATGTCTGTAACCACAAGATTTATTAGTTTTTTCATAACTTGGAATATATATATTAAGAAATTAATGTGGCCCTGTTCAGGCCCAGTGTTGTAACTTTTTCTCTGATACCATATGTAATGAACCTCATAATCACCAAAAAAATAAAATTTTCTATGATGAAACTCCATTGCATTTAAGCTCATAATATAAGAGAAGGTAAGATTTAATTATGTCCATAATAACATTTAAACAACAATCTCATTCAAATACTTAAAGGTGCATGTTTTCGTGGCAAGTAGAACAAAAAAAAACATCATCTAAACATCGGTTCAACTAGGTTAAAACTTTCCAATACAACCAATTATGTACTTGTCACGCCCTGTACATAGTGACTCATAATGTTATTTGTTATCCTTTTATCCTACCTCTGTCTCTGATGAAAATTCCCCATCGATTCTACCAGTCCATTCCTTACCGTGTTAAAGTTGTTCATATAACCAATAATTCCTACTATGCTCCTACAGTTTTTGTGAAAGACAGTTCTTAAACGGGTTTCGGCGATTTTTCCAATGTCGAACACACAAAAACAAAGGGGCCACGTTGTTTTCCAAAAAAATGAAAAAACTGGAAGACTGTGGCCTTAGTACTTCGGGTTTTCAGGGTTCGAAATCCTGCAACTTCAAAATCCCAAAACATCAAAACACAACATCTCTCAAACCACGAAAGTGGGTCCAGCACGCCGGGGTTTCGGGGTTCGAGACTTCGTGAGTTCAAGTGGCCAAGCCTCACATGTTCAACCTCCGAAATGTGAAAAGTGGAAAGGTTGGACTAGCACTTCAGGGTTTCGGGGTTCAGAACTTCGCAAGTCAAGCGCCCAAGCATCAACATGCCCAAACCTATGAAATGTTAAAAGGAAAGATGGGACCCGTACTTCAGGATTTTGGAGTTCAGAATTTTGCAGGTAGAAAAGCCAACATCAACACATAACAACTCCCRAAATTGTGAAAAGTGACTAGCACTTCGGGATTTCGGAGTTCGGGATTTTGCGAGTACAAAAGCCAACATCAACACATAACAACTCCCAAAATTGCTAAAAGTGACCAACACTTCGRGATTTTGGAGTTCAGGATTTCGTGAGTACAAAAGACAACATCAACACATAACAACTCCCGAAATTGTGAAAAGTGACCAGCACTTCGAGATATCGGAGTTCGGGATTTTGCAAGTACAAAAGCCAACATCAACACATAACAACTCCTGAAATTGTGAAAAGTGACCAGCACTTCGGGATTTCAGAGTTCGGGATTTCATGAGTACAAAAGCCAAGTCTCAACATGTTCAACCTCCGAAATGAGAAAAAGTGGAAAGGGTTGGACTAGTGCTTCGGGGTTTCAGGGTTCAGAACTTTGCGATTTCAAGTGCCCCAACCTCACATGTAACAACCCCAAAAACGTGACAAGGAAAAGTTGGGTTAGAGATTACAAAATCTTTCTGTTGAAAATCTAAAGCAATAAATCAATCGAAAATGCAAAGGAAGAGAGTATTCTACCTCTACTGTAATTCTCACATTAATCTTCAAAATTCCATGATCTTTTATCCTTTGTTGGTGTTCTTACTTCCATTCTGTGAGACAACAGGTGTAGAAGGATTCAATGTCCATTTACCTATCAGAATTTCAAAAGTCTAACTTCTGCGTTTTATACGCATATAATCTATAAAAGGGGTACAATAGGGTAACAATTTTTGTAAAGGGTAACTCCTATTATATTCACTTATAGCCTATTTTTAATCAAAGAATTGAATGTCACTAGTACTAGATTTGTGCATCTAGGTAAATACATGAATACAAATATCATTCCCTCAGAGTTTGGTAACTAGAATTGATGTTTCGAGGGATTTCCTGGGGTTTTAACTACATAGAGGACCTTCCCGATTGACGTTAATCTCCTCCTTTCCTTACTTACTTATAGAAAAGTAAATTACAGGTGCGTCCATCTAGCATTTTACTCATAGGAGGAACAATTTTTTAGAGTTTGGATGTTTATTACGAACTTTGCGACGACAGACAGATTATAACTACGAAAGGACTTCATCTTCCGCAACAAATAACCATACCTCAGCAGATAGATGTGGACATTTCCGCAGACGTATTACAACTATATAAATAAGGATTTCCTTTACATATATTCCTCACAACGAACAGAAAAATGAGAAACATTACAGTTCCGTTTAATCAAATACAATGCATCAGATATCAAATCATTCAAAACAGAGAATAGAAATTATTCCAATTCGGATTTAATAGATACATGACATCGGATGAAACATAGCCATTCATAATAGAGAGGGGTATATCAACATATCTGAATCAAATCCGCAGGAAGACAAAGGGAATAGCCATGTTCCTCCCAACCGTAGAATAGGGCAGCCAAAACTACTTGCCTGATTCACCCCATAGCCTGACCATGAATCCATGAGGGCGAACTTGGAGACTCCTCAGCAATAATTCCAATTTTTTTTCAGTAGTTATCCCCTTACCTCACACTTGCTCGACAGTGCTCATAACAGCAAGAGAACTCGCAATCCTTTTCTAGCATACTTGGCAGCATCCTGCCTCCTCGCATATGCTATTTATCAATTTTTGCCTAGGTCTTTTTTTTTCCCTCCTTTGGGGATTTTCGCAGCTCCCTTAATCCCTGAATTTTAGGGGCTGCCAGTGTCCAAATCTATGATTTTCCACTTCTCATAATCAGTCCAGAGGCAGTTCCAACATGTTCCCCACTCATGGAGTCATGGTCAGCTGATTTTCAACATGGTTGTTCCATTTGTCCTCCTGCAATTAATATAAATATTATGTTTTGATACAAGTGTCATAGTCAAATAGTTAGTTGAGTCCAAACATATCTCTACCCAATAGTCACAATAATTAAATACAATTTTTAAATTCGGAATTCGGAATTGCCATAAATGGCAAAAATTTCCAGATTCGAATTTGCCAAAAATGGAATAAATTTCCAGGACACAAAAATAAAAAATATTTTATTTTTGGGGGATGTCACATCCCCCATATTCCCTTACAAATTTTAATGACTTACCCCCTTACTAAATTAATAGTTGAGTTTGATTTAGAAAATTCTTAAATGCAAGATACCTTACTAAGTTAGTCATTGTGCTTTTTCCTTATGTTTCCCTTTCTCCTTATGTTTCCTCCTTTTTCCTTAGCTTCCTAATTATTTTAAATTTCTCCTTTCCCTTTTCATTTAAAACTCAAAATGGCAAGTGTAGAAAATTACCCCTTTTCCCTTTTTATTTTTAATTAATAATTTTTTTATTAGCATATGTAACAAAACAATTATTTCCCCTTTTTCCCCGTTTTTAAATTTTATCCTCCAAAAGATTATTATAAATCAATTGAATTTCTTACCCCCTTCTCGTCACATAATTAATGATGTTTACTTTTATTGTTTATTTATTTTTTTTATTTTTTTTTATATAAGTATATATTTTTATAACAAGTATCACTTACCTAGATTTTAATTTTCGAGGCTGGACGACATTTTATTAGGGAAATTGTTTTTAAATATTTCTTATCACGTTATTCATTCTAAGTCCATATAGGTTTATTCATTTATTATTTTACCACGCGATGTGCCTTTCAGGATGCACTAGGTGCTCCAAGGGTGCCACTCACCTCATTTTGTTTCCCTTGAGTGACGTGTCCTTCAGGACGCACTACGTGCTCCAAGGGTGCCACTCGTCTCTTTCTGTTTTTCTTGCGCGACATGCCCTTCAGGACGCACTACGTGCTCCAAGGGTTCCACTCACCTCTTGACTGACTTGGTAGACATCAAAAACCCCTGGAGTCAATAATCTGCCAGGTGATCTTGTGGGAGACTAAGGGCCTCTAACGAATAAGGCCCATGCCTTATTGCATGTTCCTTAGAATCATTGTGAGGGATTTTCGCAGTCGACCCTCACGACATCATGGGTCTTCTCGAACTAGGTAATTGTTAACCTACAGTTCGAGCCACGGCGGGAGTGCTAGTAGGATGTGACAGGGTTGCTTTCCACACCTCTCCTTCAACATCTCTGGTTATCGTGCGTGACCCCTCTACTCCACATGTGAGTATGCTCGACAAGCTATCGCCAACCTGCATCATCAACGAATGATGTCAAATATAGTATCCATAATCATATCATCTAATCAGATGCACAAATGTCATATATACAACAATCAAAACCCCAATAGTCCACTCCCTAACTCGATCCAAAGTCCAACGAGTTTCATCGATGCCTCTGCATCCTCGAGGTCCAAAATCCTGCACACTTAGGAAAACCGAGTCAATAACACATGTCTATGTCAATACAGCAAAATAAGAAGCCATCAATCCATAACGCCTCATAATCATAATCAAATGCTCAATAGTATAATCATCTGGATCACTTGCAAGAAAGTGTTCTCAAAGAATAAGTTCAGTCAGTGCGCGCAAGAGCGGGATGTTACATCCTAATATAAATTAAGATGAGGTGGAGCAAATGTAATATTTGTGAGGCTTAGTTGGAGTTAGAAATCTAGATAAAATATAGTCATATAAGGTGGAAATTCACGTTGATTGAGAGCAATCATGACAATAATTTCAAATGTAAGTGCATAATAAACTATTGTAAACATAGTAATGTGAGTTTTAATGGGATATATATTTTGAAGAATATGCAATTGAGTGATTCTTAATTGTCACAAAATTTATGGTGGTAATGAAGCTTATTTCTACAAATAGTAATGTGAGTTTCAATGGCGTATATATTTTGAAGAAGATGCAATTGAGTGAGTCTTAATTGTCACAAAATTAATGGATCCAAATGGTAATGTCTACAATGATGCTAATGGAGTAGTTTAGGTGACATTCTTACATTATCTTTGTAATCTAGAAAATGCTATTCTAGGATGTTTTGTTTTGAAATTCGATCATTCAATATATTTCCCATATTTTCCAATATATTTGTCATAGTTTACTTGTTATAGTGTATAAAATATGATGGTTGGTTGGGATTCATTGTTTATTGTACAACAACTTGTTATGCCTTTAGTCTTGGCACATAAGAAATCTTTCTTTACTAAATGTTGCACTCTTATCTGATCACAGATTGGATAATGTTATATTATATAACATATGAACTGTGCAAATGTTATATTATATAGTTGGATCACTTGAGAGATTTAAGGATAAATTGTTGGATAGTTGTGGATATAGTTAAACTAAATACATAACTGTGAAATATTTTATGGTCACCAAAAGTTACATAAAGGGACCTAATTTTACTATAAACTAAGGGATTTCCACTAAGGGATTTATACATAATTGTTACATAAAGGAACCATATTTCCACTAAGGGATTTCTTAAATATAACCTTTCTAACTCCCTTTCTTGATATATTTTTTAGTTTATTTGTTGTTTATTATTAAACCTAACATCATATCCCTCCATGTCCAAAGTTTCACAAACAACAATGACAATCTAGGACACAACAAAGTAATATGTGAATAACAAATAAATTAGTTTTAACTCCTCTTCAATTTTCAAGAATTCAATTGTTCTAGAGACTGAAAAAAGGGAAATTCAGTCAATTACTGATTAAAAATCCAAGAATATTAAATTAAATGTTGATCGGGTGAATTTCAAGGAAAAACCAAATCTACACAAGTAGGTGCAAAGACTAAACATTCAACCATGAATCAATCAACTCAGAGATAAGTAAGGGATAGACAATAGAGAAAATTATTATCCTTCACTCATCATCCATACACATAAAAGCAAGACATTTGAATCTACAGGTCTTTAAACACTGAAGTGATGATCGTCGATTTGGCTCCTGGCTGATTGCTCAAGCATAGACTGATGACTAAAGGGATAAGGGACGAAAGATAAAAACACAATCTTTTCATAATAATCAATAAAACCCACACAAAGAAGTCATTGAAATTAGAAGTTGGGTTCTCCAAGGGATTGCCATTCAACTCAAAGGTTTATCATTCAAAATGCAGAGTTTATCAATAAAAATGCAGAAATGTACCCAAATTCAAGAAATTAAAAACGTAGAGAGAAATCGGATTTTTAATCAATCAAGCCGCATAGGTACTTGTTCATAAGAAGGTGCAAAGAATAAAAATTCATCCATGAATCAATAAACTCAAAGATAAGTAAGGGATAGACAGCAGAGAAAATTCTTATCCTTCACTCATCATTCATGCACAGAAAAGCAGGGCATTTGAATCTACAGGTCTTTAAACACCGAAGTGATGACCATTGATTTGGCTCCTGGCCGACAGCTGAGGCGCATACTGATGACTAAAGGGATAAGGGACAGAGGATAAAACCACAATATTTTCATAATAATCAATAAAACCCACACATGGAAGTAATTGAAATCATAAGTTGGGTTTGCCAAGGGAAATCAATTCAAAAAAACAATTGGCAAGGGAATTACAAATACAAGTTAATAATTTATTAATGGTAGGAATGCGAAACATATCTTTAAGTGCAATTTATTAAATTCCCTATAGTCTAGGAATCAAATCCAATATAGGCCTCAACTAAGGGAGCATATATCTGGGAATCAAATCCAATATAGGGCCATCCATGCCCAAAGTAGTGTGGTTGGATGAAATACATTTTGGATGTTATTTTCCTTGCATCAACAATCAAAGGTATTGTCTCATTGGGAAAATTGACATTCGTAAATGCAATTTGTCTAAGGGATTGAGGGAATTTTATCCTTGTACACGCAAATAACATACCATATGCATTCACTTGTTGAGAAGTGGTGCAAAAGTATTCAAGGTGTTATAGATCAAGGGATCCCATGAATTTTATTTATAATATGAGATTCTCATGTAATAAGGACATCATTTCATGTGTAGGACTCCTTCAATATCCTCAGTATTTTGAATAAACTTTATAATCTACTTACTTTATTAAAACCATACAACCAATATTTTATATCATCAAAATATTTTGAATACATTTTATAATCTAGATTCACATTATTAAAAACCTGCAACCAATGTTTTGTAGCATCAAGTCCAAAAAGATTGAAAACAACATAACTTAAAAGATTGAAAACAACATAACTTATGAAAGAGTTAATATAATTTAACGGTAAACATGGCATTGTAAGAAACACCGTAAGCTAAACTTTGTAAGAAACTCATGATACTCTAAAATTACAGATGTAAACATTTTGATAAATTTTGATAAATTTATTAAAAATATATGTTTTAAAATTTTTCAATTTTATGTATATATATATATATATATATATATATATATATATATATATATATTTACAGATTTATTTGTAAATATAAGAACATATTTATATTTACAAGAATAGACCGAAACTATTACCAGCCAATAAAATAGTCTTTAAATCTAAACTAGACAAAAACAAATGCACAGATACCAAATCTAAAATATAAATACCAATTTTAACAAATTTAAAATAAACATAAAGATTTCTTCTACCTGTACCAAACTATATAACACATTTATGCACAAGATTTTATAACACTTTTATAATCAGAATGTACAGATATTAACAAATGTACAAATATTAACAAATTTGAAATAAACATAAAGATTTCTTCTACCTGTACCAAACACTTTTATGCATAGAATTTTATAACACTTTTATAATCAGAATGTAATCTTTTGAACAATTACACAAACTAATCACAAGTTCATCAAACAGTTACACAAACTGATCAAAAAGTTACTCATATCTATATATGTTTTTAGCTGATTTAGTTCAACTAACTGCAGATTGGTAATAAATTAAGAAATTAGTTGAAACATTTCAAATTAATCAGATTAAGTGGAAAACTGGTAATATACAAGGCACATTTAATTTCGATAGGTGAAATTGTGTTACATGGTTATGAGAGAATGTTGGGCATTTGTATTTGGGTTTAGTATGCACATTGTCCATTTGAGGCAGCGTCAACATAATAGAGAAGGAAGCTAGAGACACAATGGCCTTGGTCACCTATCTTCTCTACCTAGTTTTAGGACAACACACAACCCCAATGAGATTTGAATAATTTTGTTGTTAAATTGGTTTACTAGGGTGTACACCAGCACACTATTGAGCAAGTTAGTTTAAAATTGTTGGTTGATATCCTTCGTTTGGAGGGAACAAGACCTGTGCTATTTTTTTGTGAGTAAGAATGCTGACCTGGTTAGGCCAGAGCAATTTTGATAATACAGACTCATAGTTTCTGATTGAGTTGATAATACAGACTCGGAGTTTCTGACTGACAGAGTTGATAATACATTGGACTGTGACTTGGCCATGGGGGGCCAGCCATGTGGCCAAGCCCTTGGCATTCCCACGAATTGACCACAGGGTTGCCCCCCCGCGACCAAGTCACAGTCCAGTGGAGTCTATGGTTCCTTTTTGAGCAGTTTACTATGATAAGAGTCTAATATTTGGAAGAGAAATCATATCAAAAGTGAGTGTTGAATTTGGTTGTTCTGGAGACTGAAAAAAGTGATATTCAATCAGTTGTTGACTAAAACGCCAAGGATATTACATTAAATGTTGATCGGATAAATTTCAAGGAAAAACCAAATCTACACAAGTGTATATATTCTGCACGTTGAGGGAATCACTACAGTGAATATACTACCTATGTTTCATTGTTTGTTTTCTATTTGTTGTGCTATATTAATGCAGATTTTCCATATCATATTACAATGTAATATGTCATAACATATTACAATGTAATATGTCATAACATATATTACTATATAACATATTACATTTTAATATGTTATAACATATTACAATGTAATTGTATGTTACATTGTAACATATTATTTCCTAGTAGCCTTGTCACACCTCGAGAATCAAACCTTCATAAGGTTTGACTTCTTCAAGTTCTTGGCAAATACAATGCACCAAGAGTTTAAAGATTTTAGGGGTACCAGGTCATTTAGGTACCAATCTCACTTTATCCATATGTTAATCCATCAAAACTACTCACATTAGGGTTATTTTAATTCTAGGATGGTGAATGACCAGCCAACATGTTGCTCTCCTAAACATTGAGTGGTTGCCTATGGTATGAGAACATGTCACCAGTGAAGGTTTTTTGCAGTTTATAAACTCTTTGATGTCTAAATTAGACTTTATTATCCACAATAAAGTATTCGTTATAATTATTCATTTAGTCAAAGGATCACTACAATTGCAAAACAACATCAGAGTGGGAGACTAAATATGTATGTTTATAAATTATTTATTAATGTCCAAATATGTATGTTTATAGTATATTTATCAAATTTAAATATGTATGTTCTAAAAAATTTCCATTGCATGTATATTACTCCTCCATGATACTCTAATATTACATATGTAAAAATGGAATTATAAATTTAATTCCTACAGATTTGTAATTTTTATAAAATAAAAAAAGTTTGAAATAAAAACTTGAACAGTTTGAAATTTTTATGAAATTTTTATAAAATACAAAATGTTTGAAATGATGGTGACTTGGCAGAGATGATAATTCACAATGTAGAGTTTATCGATAAAAAATAAAAGATGTACCCAAGTTCAAGCAATTAAAAACGCAGAGAGAAATCAGAGTTTTAATCAATCAAGCTGCAGAGGTACTCGTTCATAAGAAGGCACAAAGACTAAACATTCAACCATGAATCAATCAAATCAAAGATAAGTAATGGATAGACAACATAACAAATTATTATCCTTCACTCATCATCCATGCATAGAAAAGCTGGGCATTTAAAACTATAGGTCCTTAAACAGAGAAGTGATAATCGTCGATTCGGCTCCTGGCCGACTGCTCAGGCATGGACGGATGACTAATGCGATAAGGGACAGAAGATAAAAACACAATATTTTCATAATAATCAATAAAACCCACATAGAGAATTCATTGAAATCAGAAGTTGGGTTCACCAATGGATTGTCATTCAACTCAGAGGTTTATCATTCACAATGCAGAGTTTATCAATAAAAATGCAGAGATGTACCCAAGTTCAAGCAATTAAAAAAGCAAAGAGAAATTAAAGTTTTAATCAATCAAGTCACAGAGGTACTCATTCATAATAAGGTGCAAAGACTAAACATTCAACCATGAATCAATCAACTCAAAGATAAGTAAAGGGATAGACAATAGGAAAAATTCTTATCCTTCACTCATCATCCATGCACAGAAAAGCAGGGCATTTGAATCTATAGGTATTTAAACACCGAAGTGACGACCATCGATTCGGCTCCTGGCCGACTGCTCAGGCACAAACTGATGACTAAAGGGATAAGGTACAGAAGATAAAACCTCAATGTTTTCATAATAATCAATAAAAACCACACATCGAAGTCATTAAAATCAGAAGTTGGGTTCGCCAAGGGAAATCAATTTAGTAAAACAACAAGCAAGGGGATTACAAATACAAGTTAATAATTTATTAATGGTAGGAATGAGAAACTTATATTTAAGCACAATTTATTAAATTCCCTATATTTTAGGACCATCCTTTCAAACTTGTCCTTCTTTTTTACTAAGATCACTAGAGAAGAGAATACATTCTTGTTGAGATGCATGATTTCAACTTCTAACATGTCTTTATCCATTTACTTTGTCTCACTCTTTTGAGAATATAGAAAGC
>JZKD02S1475479.1:39227-66343 GCA_000966675.3 Picea glauca | reverse complement strand
GAGATAGAGGGGGGGGAAGGGGTGTAGAGAGAAATATTTGAGTGTGAGAGGGGGGTTGGACAAGGAGTGTTTGAGTGTGTGAGAGGGAGGGAGATGGAGACAAAGAGAGAAGGTAGAGAGAGAGTGAGAGGAAGGGGGGAGAGATAGTGGGGGGGTTATATGTATGAGAGAGAGAGAGCAACAAGATAGTGGGTGAGAGGGAAGAAGGGGTGGAGAGAGAGTGAGACATTTTTCTAGACAAATATGTGTTCATCGACTTGCATGAGGTATTTTTATGTGATTTTCCACATCTATTGCAGGAGTGGGTATTAAGGTTGAAGGATAATCATCCTATGAATCGGATCAGAAAATTAGAGTGGCATCCTATGGAGATCGTACAGTTGCAACAAGTTAATAATAAATTTACATGTGCAATATATTTTTGGTTAGACAATATTATTGTAGTGTTTATCACTAGATTTGGTGTTGATACTGCGAAGTCATACACTGCTGCAGAGCAGGATTTTCTAAGAGGACCTAGAGGTAGGTACATCATATCACTTATTCTTCTATCAAGATTTTATTATATGAAAAATGTGTGATGACTATGGAATCAGAAATCTAAACTTCTCTATGTGCATGGGGGAAGGGGGGAAGCACTGACAGAAGTTTGAGACATGGACAAGGAGATGGATGAAGGGAAGAAGAAAGAGGCCATAGACCCAATAATGATGGAAGAGGACCAGATAAAGAAGATAATGAAAATTAAGGAAAGACGCGCAGTGGAAGACCCTACCAATATAAGATGAATAAAAAAAAGAGGGACACAACCAATAGAGAGGGATTGGTGAGCGATGAAGAAGAGGTAGAGGATCTATGGGATGTGGAGAAGATTGAGGAAATCCAGTACGCAACATATGAAAGGAAAAAAAGAGGTTCAGGGTTAGGAACAAAAGGTAGAACACCAGTCCAAATCACAGTTAGTGTGGAACCTACGACCCCATGTGAGACTAATACACCTGAAAGAAAACCAACATTTAGACAACTGAATTTTAGTGGAAGAGGATCAAAATCAGAGGTACAATCAAGGGCAACCAACTAGGGGAGAAAGTTCAGGAAGTAACAATCAATTATCTACAGTGCATGGAAGTAGTAGCTCGACATAGTTTAAAATGGCAGGACTAGATTCCAATATTAGATTACCAGAGTTTCGGGGTGAGGCATCTAAGGACCTTGAAAAGTATATATTTATTTGTGAAAATATCTGGGAAGTAAAGCAGGTCACAGACGAGGATACAAAAGTAACGCAGATAGCTATAACACTCAGAGAGCATGCATTGGACTAGTACATGAGCCTTGATGTAAACAGTCCATAAGGAGCACCATAGATTGTCGCAGAGGTCAGAAAGCTATTGGTAAATGAATTTCAGAAGCCAAGCTCAGAATACCAATACATGAATGAAATGATCAAAATCAAGCAGAAACAAGGTGAGTCTGTCTTGGAAATTGATCAAAGGTTCAAACATTTGAAAGGTAAGTTGAATTATTCTATTACTAACATGCAACATAGACAATTATTTGTGAACTCACTGATACCACACTTGAAGTATCCTTTGAGACAATAGAAGTTCCAAACTCAGACAAAGGCCCTACAAGCAACTGTGCAGGTGGAAGAAAACCAATATCAGCAAACATATCCAATAATAGAGGAGTTGAAAGAGGATTTGAAGAATTTGACATTTCAACTGAACCAGAATAAGGGAACAGAGAAGAAAGAAGATTTTTGGTGTACGTTGTGTAGGGTAGAAGGACATCATAAGAATGAATGTCCAACTTTTGCGCAGTACTTGGCAATAGGGGTGCTAGACCCCTTGCCAGCAGGAGGACCATGGTGTGAGGTTTGTAAGACACATGGGCATGATCCATATCATTGTCCAATGATGAAAAAGTATAAGATAGTACCAAAAAGTTTGTATTGTAATTTTTGAAAATCAGTGGGTCATGATGATAAGCATTGTAGAACAGTGGAACTAACGAGAGAAAGAACTTTAGAAACTTACAAGGTGCAAGCAGAGATGAAAATATTTCAATAGGCACCTCAGTTCAACCAGGTGCCACCATAATTAAATATTTCGCATCCGTAGTAAAACAATATGCAGCCATAATATAATCTCGTGCAGTATATTTAGGTACCCCAATACAATGCACCGTGAAGAGATAGAGGTGGATTCATAGGTGGAGGCCGAGGCAAAGAAGGATTTGAACAAGGTAGAGGGCCAATAGTCTGCCACAAATATCAATAACGAGGACATTATGCAAGGGATTGTCCACTTCCACCTGCAACATACATGTATTGTCGTGCAATAGACCATGACACAGAAGATTGCCCAACACTTTTGGGAAAAATATAGGAAAAAAGGAACTAAAACAATCAGAATGTCCAGTGGATTTCTGAAGAAGCCAAGGATGATGGGAAAACCATCAATATAGTTACTCAAGGAATAGTCAAGACATGAGTTGATGTGGAAAAAAAAGATCCAGCTCAACACCAGTGGGTAAAAAAGAACACTAAGCCACAAAAATATTTTGATGCGCGGAAACAAAAGGAAACATTTAGGGAGGCCATACAAGAGATTCTCAAAGAGAACATTGCATATACATCAATTGCGAAACAAACACAGGATCCACCAATGTACGAGATTCCATATTCAATGGATCACACCAGTAAAGGACAACCTTTAGACCAAGTAAGTATCATAAAGACTTTTTTGCAATCCTTTGTTGAGTTATTGAATGATCCATTATCTGTTAAGGTCTTACAGAATTTGATATAAAGATGCAACATAAAAGTAGAAGGGAAGTTAAAGTAGAAAACAATAAATCATCTCCATACAAGAAGAAGAAGAACAAGCGGGGAATTCAGGCTAAATTTCAACATTGGGGATTTCAATATGGGAGATATCATAATTGATTTAGGCTCTAAAGTAAATGTATTATCTAAGAAGACCTGGCAATGTATGGGGGAAACCACGTTAGGATATTCATCTTTCCATTTGAAACTAGCAAATCAACGTAGAGTTTTACCAATTGGACGACTCAAAGATGTGACAGTAGACTTGGATGGAGTGCGCAATGTGTCATATTTCGAAGTATAGAGATAGTAGATGGCACAACACCCTACCCAACATTACTTGGATTGGATTGGGCATTTGATAACTAGGTTATAATCAACCTGAAGACAAGGAAAATGACTTTTGAATCAGGTGAATATAGATTTATTGCACCATTGGATCCTTCATAAAGAGAAATGTTTGTAGAGGTGACCTATTTGGATTTGGAAGAAATAAATTAGTTATACAGAACCAGTGCGCGAGAAGAAGATTATGTCAACCCCACTATAGATGGGGTACTCGGTTGGAGAAGCATTACATCATGTGCTTATGACTCAAACACAGGTCCTGAGAACTGGTAGTAGAGACTACATGAAGTCTCAACAAGGAGGTGCACAAGAATAGATTGTGCAGTAAGGTGGGTTGGTACAAAGATAAGGGAATCTTCTAGTTTTCATGGGTTGAATGACTTAGAGGAATTCTTGATAAGTTATGAGGAGGAATTTTTGGAAAATCATAGGTTGTTATCCCTGGATATTGCACTCAAGGACACACCTGCTAGATGGTGGGTCATGCATAAGGAAACAATTTAGGACTGGTATCAGTGAAAAAGGCTATTGTGCATTAGATTTGGTACATAACAGGGGAGCAATACAGTGCAGAAGTATGATGGGAAAGGAAGTCCAAGTGAGCACTTAGGAAGCAGAACACAATGGAGGATGACACCACCAGAGGAATGACCTCATCACTTCATTCATACATTGGAAGGGATCCCAGATAACTGGTACATAGACTAGGAGATGCATAGAGGAATTACAGAATGGACAGTATTACAATAGAATTTTGTGGTAACCTTCTCATTTGAGCATGAGAACCCCAACATTGGTTCAAATCTGAAGTTGATACAGGGAATGATATTCTTTGAGGAACCTGAGGTGGATATTATAACAGAATATTAGTAGTAGAACAGATAGACAATCAAAAAATTTCTCTCATGTTATCACGTCGCAGAGGAAGCACCGGATGAAGATGATTTGTGCAACATCCATATCACAAATATTGAAGGAGAGAGAGAGAGGTGGGTGGTCCATATATGGAGTCAGAGATATTTTCTGCACCAATCAAAGTCAATAAAGTCAACATTAGGATAGAAGAAAATCCTAAAATGGAAAGCATTGGAGAATACTTGGATGAGCAGACACTAGAAAGGATAACAGAGTTACTGCAAAAATACAGTGACATGTTTCAAACGACCTTTGCATATATGAAGGGAATAATAGGTGAGTTAGGTGAGATGAAGATACACCTAAAACTAGATGCTAGACCTATTAGATAGAGACCTTCCAGGATGAATCTAGTGTATAATAAAAAAGTGAAAGTAGAAATTGACTTAATGTTGGAAGTTAGTATCATAGAACAAGTGGAGGAATTTGAATGTCTCAGTCCCATGGTAGTCCAGGAAAAGAAGTAAGGAGGTATAAGAATTTGTGTAGATTTGAGGAAACTAAATGATTCTTTCTTACATGATGTTTTCCCTACCCATTTTACAAATGAGGTCTTGGAGAATGTGGGAGGCCAGGAAGCTTATTCATTCACAGATGGATTCAAAGGTTATCATCAGATCAAAATATCTCCAAAGGATAGGCATAATACTACATTTGCTACAGAATGGGAATCATACCAATATACGGTCATGCCCTTTGGGTTGAAGAATGCACTAGATATCTTTTCAAGGGTGTTCATAGCTTCTTTTAAGGAGTTCATACATCATTTTTTAGAAGTATATCTAGATGAATGGATTGTGTTTAGTATTTTGAAAGATCATGTAGAAGTTTTAAGACTAATGTTGGAAAGATGCAGGCAATGTCAGATCTCACTAAACATCAATAAATGCATTTTTGTCACACCTTTTGGGATATTGTTGGGACATATAGTGTGCAAACAAGGTTTACCGGTTGACCCTGCTAAGATTGTTGTAATTGTGAATTTTCCACCACCTAAGTCAGTGCGCTAGTTAAGAGCCACACTGGGACATACATGGTACTACAAATTTTTTATCAAGGGGTATGCGCATATTACTACACCGATGGAAAATTTATTGAAGAAGGACAACATATTTAAGTGGAATGAGGATTGTCAGTAGGGATTAGATACTTTAAAGGAGAAGATGGTGACAAAACCTATATTAGTGTTTCCAGATTGGGAAAATACATTTCATGTGCATGTAGATGCATTAGCAATAGCACTTGGAGCAATTCTGGTGTAGCCAATAGCATGTGACTTAGATCAACATATAGCCTCTACAAGCAGGAAGTTATCATAATCTAAGAAGAATTACAACACCACAGAAAGTGAAGGCTTAGCCATGGTATATACACTTCAGAAATTCAGAAATTACTTATTAGGAAATCATTTTTAAATGTTCACGGATCATTTTTCCCTCAAATATATAGTCAACAAGCCAATGTTGGGGGGGAGGATCTGTAGATGGTTGTTATTATTCCAGTAATTTGATTTTGATGTAATAGTCAAACCAGGGAAGCTGAATGTAGGACCTGATCAAATGTCAAGGGTAACCAATGGAGAAGAACCTACTAACTTGGAAGACAACTTCCCTAATGCACAGTTATTTTCAGTACAGGTAGTTGATGAGTACTTCGATGATGTCATTGAATTCTTAAGTACATGAGTTGTGCCAAAGGAGTTTAGTATTCCACAGAAGAAAAATATAGTAGTAAGAGATGCATATTATCAAATCATTGCGGGTCATTTATACAATATGGGCGCAGACAACATCTTGAGAAGGTGTGCATTGGAACATGAACAACCCATGGTTTTAGCAGAATCTCATGAAGGTATAGCTAGAGGACACTATGCAGGAAAAGATATCGTGCAGAAGGTATTGCACGTAGTTTTATGGTGGACAACAATTCATAAAGATGCCGAAGAATATTTCCATAACTGTGATGTCTATCAGAGAGTTGGTAAACCCAACAAGAGGGATGAGATTCCCCTAAGACCACAAGTAACTCTTCATGCATTTGACAAGTGGAAAATAGATTTTGTCAGACCTATTAATCCACCAACAAGAAGGTTAGGATATAGATACATCATTACTATGACATAATAGTTATCCAGATGGGCAGAAGCAACACTAGTCAAGAATTGCAACGCAGAGACAACAACACACTTCTTATTTGAGCAGGTGATCACAATATTTTGATGTCCCAGGATTTTGATCAGTGACCAAGGCACCCATTTTATTAATAATACCATCAAGGCTATGACTGAGGAGTTTGAAGTCTATCACAAGAAGAGTACACCATATCATCCTCGGGAAAATGGGATAGTAGAAGCTTTCAACAAGATTTTGGAGAATGCTTTGACTAAGATATGCAATGTGAACAAGGATGATTGGGATTTGAAAATACCAACAATATTATAGGCATAAAGGACTACATGCAAGAAGTTGACAGGACATTCACCATTCATATTGGTGTATGGAAAAGAAGCATTGGGGCCATTGAGATTTTTGGTATCCAGTCTGCGCGTAGCAGCAATTACCAATCTGAAAGAAAGAGGCACAGTACAAGAGAGTTTAAGTCAAGTAATGCAAATGGAATAAGACATGATTCTAGCAGAATTCCACTGAGATGTGAAGAAAGAAAGGGACAAATCCTGGCATGACAAACACATAAAGAGAAGATATTTAAGGAGGGAGACCTAGTTCTCCTCTATGACAGTAAATTTTTACAACATCCTAGTAAATTCAGAATGCATTGGCTCGGACTATATGAAGTAAAGAATGTCACAGATGGAATATCTGTGGAGCTACAGGACTTGAAAGGAACAAAACTGAAAGGAATGGTGAATGGAAGTCGACTGAAACTGTATAGGGACAGTTGACCGACTAACTCTCAGTAGTTGCAACACAATGAGAAAGCCATGTATACAGTGTACTATAGTAGATATTAGGAGAGAAAAGTTATAAAAAGGAGAAAAAGAAGAAAAAGTAATACAAAAACATAAAAAGAATAAAAATACAAAAAGAGGAGGAAGTTGGTTGAAGGGCGGGAACGGGGAAAAATTCACCGCAACAACTAATGTGACAAATTGGAAAGACAACATGTAGGAAACATTGGACACAGTGAAAATGCACGCAAAAAGTGAAAAATATGGCCAAAATTGTAGGATTGGGTCTATAAAACACGGAGAGCACGGGTTAGTCGACACTTAGCCATTCTAGAGAACAGAGAGAGTTGTAGAGATCCGAATTAGATGAAATTGCGTAAAGGTGATAACACTTGAATACTCGTCCGACAACATGACACCTCCAAATTTTGGCACTCCAGGGCAATACGTTAGGTTTACTTGACAGGGCCAAAGAAGAAAGCAAGGATGGAAAAGCCCGAGAATGTTGTAGAATTGAAGGATGTTACTACCTTGGAGACAGAGTCGCTCAGCAGAACAAGGTTTGAGGAGGAAACCTCAATGGTTGCACAAGGAGAAATGGGCTAGATCTCTGCCAACCCAAATGGAAGCACAGACCCTAACCCAGAAACCCCTGCTAAACCTGAGGAAATGAAAGGCTAACAAAAGGGCCAGGATGAAGAGGAGGTGTTGGTCAAGGGCATCACCAACTAGTCGAAATATGAGGGGGAAGAAGACGACACAACAGAAATAGTGGTGAAAGGCCAACCTGACGTCGGCTAGAAAAGAAAGGTGCAAGACACCACAAAAATCACACTTCCTACATCCCGGACGCAATGATAATAGTGGAGGACATGCTCGGGAAAGTGCCTAAACTAAGGTACTTAGACCATGTTCATGACATGAAAATGTTCCTAGACTTGGTAGAAGGAACTTATCTGGCAAACACATGGGAGATGGGACCCCTCAGAAGACCCATCATGGAGCCCATGCAGTGGATTATAGGGCTCTACAATTTTGGCATTATGAACCTTCTGGACATACCGCACTTCAGGAGCGGTAATAACGTGGGCCTGCGTGCCAAACAAATATTGGCGAGGGTGCATGGAGGAATCCTATGGATGGATAGGCCAGTCCATATTAATGTGTATTTGATCACCAAAATTACAGGGTTTCCCATTATTGGGGCTCAATCTGAAGAATACTTAGACAACAAAGCACACGAAAAGGAGATCGTCGAGATAGTCAAGGAACAATTTGGAACCAACAGAGGGAACATAGACATCATTCTCAAGGACATAAAAAACCCTAAGACACGGTTCACCAACAAGCTAATGGCTTGCAATTTACTGAGTAAATGCAGAAAAGAGAAGGCCCCAACAGGAGTCATAGCAGTCACTACGCAATGGGAAAAAGGGATAATGTTTAGCTGAGAGCCATACCTAGTCAACCAATTCTTGATCAACTGCAGGGATGTGCAGGATCATGGAACTGAGTTCCATTATTCCTGACTCATAGTCCTCATAGCCTAGGTAGGGTTGCAGGAGCTAAAGTTTTCATCATTTTTTGATAGGTTGGGAAAGTGTTATGCAATGCGATATGAATCCCTGTGGCAGGAAAAATACAATAAAAACTAACAAGAAAACAACGCAGTATTCGTTATGTTTTTGGAAGACATGCAATAGAGAACGACCAATATATGGCGCATCCCGGTGGATATGGTCCAGAATTCTGAATGGATATCCCGATTTAAGGAATCCATGCACCATATGTGGATCCCATCCGCAAGGGATCCAAAGAATAAATGGTCGTATATGCATTAGTGTGTCACTAGAGAAGAGGTCGATTGGATAATCAAGGATTGGCCTGAGCGGGGGAAGGTGCTAGTAGAAAAACCAACAACAAAGCCAATAGTAATGACATCAGCCAAAACCAAGGAGAAAGCTAAGGTAGGCCCATCAACAAAGACAAATATCCTGGCTGCTAACACCAAGAAGGTTGTGGCAAGTACTCAGGCATCTAGAAGCAGCGCAGTGCTGAAGAGGCTAAGGAGGAAAGAAATGGGGTCCAGTGTAGAAGTCAAAGGGGATGCAAATAATGGAGAAACATCTCGAGCTAGAGAAGAGGGGGCATAAACGAAGAAGAGTGGGGCACATCCCTCATAAGGAAAAAAGAACTACATCATAGGAGGTGGAAACACACAATAAAATGAAATACATGAAGAATCCTTCAGTCATCACCCTAACAAAGGACGATGTTGAGCTCGTGGAAGATAAAGTCCAAGACAGGGGGGAATATGTGGTATGCATAGTTGAGACATAGAGGGAAGAGATCATGGAAAATTTGGTAGAAGTCCAGGATATTTTACAAAGACTGCATATTTCTCAAGTGCAGTAGGCTACAACAAAGCAGCAGGAAAAAACACAACAACCCCCTGTGCAGAAGGCACAAGTGGAGACAGTGGAGATAATGGCACTAGGAAGCAACACTTTCATGGTCACCCAGAAGATGTTGCGATTTGATGAGGTGACATCTCAAAAACCAATTGGGGACATCGACTGACTTGATTTGGTAATGGAGTGGATACCTAAAAATTCATTGTATGGATTACAAGAAAGCATTATGCAGGACGTTCAAGCCAGAGCCCGCGCATATTCCACCAACTTAGAAGTTGGTAGGGAGGTGAAAGAGATGATACAAATCACGTGCGATCCATTGAATTTGCAGAAGGAGTAGGAGAATAAAATAACTGAAATATTGGATAAGGGACTAACAACAGTCTACAACAACATCCTTGACTATGTGCAGGAGCCAGAGGACACACCCAAAGGGAAATTTCAGAAGATTGCACAGGCCATGGAGTAGTACCAAAAGGAGATTACAGAGCTCACAGAGAAGCTGACTCCACATACACCTCTGAAATTGAGAGAGAAAATGAAACAAGAGGCTACTACGCACATAAACAATATTGTGTAGGAAGCTAAGGAAGTCGCATAACTGTTTGACAGAGCTATGCACATATGGGCTACTCTGGAGGAAGACGAGAAGGTCCAACAGTTGGACCAACAAGAGGAAAAAATTAATGCTACAATGCAGGAGTTCAAGTAGCGACAGAAGATAATGAGTATCATAGACAAGTTGAAATTCACGCAGGAGATGAAGAACCTACAGATGGAATTGAAAACAATGCAGGTAAATAAGCAGGCAAGGCAGGCCCAATTGGATCCCCTCTAGGAGAAATCAGCGAAGATCATTGCAGAGTTGGAGGAAGAAAAGAAAAGGATGCAGCAGACTGATATAGAGAGTGCAACAGTGTTGTAGGAACATATTACAACGCAGATGGTCGAGGCATTAATAGAGAAAATTGTGCAGGCGAAGGAAAGAGGGGAGGAACTAGCAGGAAAGTTCCACAGTTTAGAGAAGGTTGTGCAGGGAGTGCAAACCACTTGAGTGGCTCAGGACAAGCCACATGTCAGTGTTGGGGGACTGTTGGCGCAAACCTATTTTGGGAAGGAAATCTATTTTGGGCACAGGCCTATTTTGAGAGAAAGATCTATTTTGGGCGCAGGCCTATTTTTGGACCACATGTCTTAGGAGGAAAAAAATAAGCATGCATAAAAAGAAGGAAAATCAGCATGGAGGAGGAAAAGTAGCATGTCGCGCATGCAGACAAGCCGAACCATGTTAGGGTTAGGTTTTTTTACAATATTGTAACGACTATAAGCCAAAAGAGTAGTATAAATAAAGACCTAGGAGATATAGGTTAGGGTTCGATTGGTGATTATTGTGAGTTGGTTATCGATTATTATGGTTGTTAGTATTCTTGAGTCAAATAAGCTAGTTTCTTAGGGTTAGGTCACAGGTTGTGGAGCCTAGTGTGATCTAGTCAACCTCCCAGAGGGTACTTACCCTCATTTTGATTGTAATTCTGAAGATGTAATGTGCAAAGTGCATATTTTGCAGAAGAATGAATAAAAGAGCAGAAGAACCATTGTGTGGACATAGCCCCAGGGGGGTGAACCACAATAAAATATTGTGTTCTATGTGTTATAAGTGATTTATTTTACTATTCTTTTAATCACCAGTTAAAGAATGAATGGTTAAATCTAATTATAACAACATGCATGCATATTTTAATGATGAATGAATCCTAGAAGTAGATGAAGGATTAATGATGTTGATGGATAAGGAAAAGAATCAAATGATAGTCCCCACTCCTTCTTAGACTGCAAACAATTGATTATTGCAGTCCCCCATAAAGTTATCTTGGGTGAGACTATGATGTGCACTCTAAGCGCAGTGTTGCTTTTTGGTTTACCAGGAGGGTCAATATTTTTGAGGGTTTTGTTGGAAACCTATTGAGATCAAAACTTGGGTCAGCCCAAGTTACCAACACATGGTTCTTTGGGGGCATCCTAGGATTGTACCTAAGATGTTGTTCCTTTATTACAGGACATTGACATGTGTGATAAAGAAGTGGTTCATTCAGTGACTCACCACCCTTAGACATCACCTCTCACATCCTTGAAACCTTGAACAATGGATAGATGGGCTTGGTATGAACAGATTTAGACATGGTGGCACACAGATAGGCTGGAAGCCCATAGGATGGGCGGAGTACCCCATAACTTATTTTTCACTAGGATCATGGATGTTGTAGTAGCATATAGTTAGAGACATTGTAGAGAGGCGATGCAACTCCCCAGGGCCTATACGAAACACCTGGATCATGGACGTTGGAACTATTTTGGGGGTGATGTCACCTTTTAGAGCTTAATGCAACTATGGTTTGGTGATTTCCTAGGGCACTGATGATGCATGGCTTGAATTTTGTTGAGGAGAGACATCACTTTCTCCCACCTTTCTCTGAATTTATATCACATGGCCTTTAGAGGCCCCCTCCTTTCTTGAGGCTTGACATCCCACACGTGTGGCTCATTATGGTGTATTTTTCATTTATTATACTTTGCAAGGGTTAAATAATGGGTTGGCCTCACATCTATTTTGTTGTTGACACCTTATGTGGACAAATGTGTTAGGGTAGCCTCATATAAAAAGGATAACCCTCACTTTCAATTTATCATCATCTTTTCCTCACCATTCTGAGAGATACTTCTAAAATTTTCAACCCCTTTTGGGTTATTAGTATTTCTCTCTCATGTGTTGTGCTTGGAATGGATCTCTTGTGGATGGTTTGTTGATTTTGGATGGATATTTCTGCAATTAGGGTTAGATGATCATGGTTTCTTGGATGAAGTATGTAATTTTATGCAATTTAATGGAATGTTGTTGATGGAAATGGTGAAATTTCTATTTTGTTGTAAGAAGTCGTATTTTGTTGAAACCCTAAGAGAGGAGCACATATGCTTATTCCTCTCACAAGTTTATACTTGTCCAAAATTTTGTGAATTTCCCTTGCTAGGATTAAAACCCTAAATACATAAAGTTCTATAACTTTAGGATTGTATCCGTAGACAATTGATATTTTACCTAGTTGAATATACAAGAAGGAATAAATGATATCTAGAGCCCAAAAGTGCTTGCACCCTAGACATCCTTCTCCTCAAAGTCTAAAGCCTAAGGCCCAAATGTGCTTGAACCTTAGGTTTTAGACTCTACATCTTGGTTTCAGGTAGATCAACCTTCAAGCTTGGATACATTTGAGACTCCATAGCCCTAGAATGGTAAAGGCATTAATCTAGAAGCAACTCTTGTGGTGAAAGTGATTGATAAAACCTCTTTTACAATTATCTCAAGTGTTCTACTAACCCTACTAACTCTAACCCTAGAAAACTCACTATATTGTTTGCTATTGTCACAAAAGTTTGTTATAGCCACCTAAAACTACATTAATTTGTTGCATACACTCATCTAAAGGTGACCTAACTTTTTCATAAATTTCTTCTAGTAATTGGATAATTTTGTGCTTAATGAATGCTCACTTTTCATGTTGAATTGCTACATTTATGAGCACTTTATCTTGTTGTTGTTACAAATTACTTATTGTTGTCACAAGACTAGTTTACTACTGTAATTTGCAACAACCATAGCAATATTACTTGTCTAGTTTCTAAAAGAGGTTGTTATTACATACTTTATCTTGGAAGGTGTTACATATATGCTACAAAATGTTCTTGTTCTCACCAGGTACAACAAACTACATCACAACCTCTCTTTCCTTCCTAGACATATACAAACCAATTGGTGACCAAGATAGGGGACGATAGGATTGAATATTAAACTTACTATTTGATCCCTTGAGGTCACCTAGGAAGCCTCTCTTATGGTGGATCTCTTCTACCACTAAAATGACGGAAAATCCTACTAAGGTGACAATGGTAGTTTCTTCCATTGTTACACAATATTTGGGGATCCTGTGGTGGTATTTTCACAAGTACAAATCTTGCGATAACAATATGCATGCATGATGATCCATACAATGTAGAGCTATACAAATCTGGTGATAACAACATGCGTGCATGATGATCCATACAATGTAGAACTATTTATCTATCTTATTCTAGGATCCCCATCCACTTAATAAATTAAGAGTGTACAATGGTATTTTCTGACAAAACTCATGGGCTGAAATCAAGATCAACAAAACATACTTAGCATATCAAAGTAACTCTCGTATCATTGTGCTTCCCATACACCATATTATGCATATAATTATATTTAAAAATTCAAAGGGTGAACCATACTTTAAAATAAATGGAATTTGAGAGCATCATTGATGGTGTGGGAAGTATAAGTAAACTCGTCGGGGCTATGGACATTCACTGGAACCGAGAATATGATTCTATGATACCAAAGTGACTTCATCGAGGCTATGGACTCTTGTTGGCGAAGTAATGTCGAGAACATAGAGACAAGGAACAAACTTATGTATGTGTCTGATTCTAATTAAAAATATCAAAACCCATTATCGAGTCAAAGCTAAGCATGGTACTCATTTAAAATTTACCTCATATACTGGCTCGTTGAAGAGGAAATGCCAGATAAATATGTGTGGTACAATATCACATATTTTAAGGATTTGACATCCATTTTGTACCCACAATTATGATCATTCCTACTACAATGATATGGGTTAATTTGACAATTAGGTATAAATCTAGAGGCCTAAACATTTAATAAAGAAGAAAATTGGTTCTACCAGTGTGTCACCAACTATTGTAGCCACAACAAGTCCCCCATTTATTTTATCCCTCACTAGCTAAAGAAACGCCCCCCTAACAGTCCATATATTCAAATTCCTAACCTTAGCTACAATTGGGTTTCACCTATTCTTCCTTAGCTTGCTTGGATAAAAATGGGAATTATTTGGAATCACTCAGTTAAGGAACCTATTATAAACCATCTTGTTGAATCCAATATCGATGTCTCTTTTCCAATCAGTATCAATACCTTTAAAAATCCTCAGTGGGGTGATGTGTCGGTACTCCAACAATAGTCTAAATCAATTACCATATTGTCCATTTGATGTTGGAAGGTGAGCAGGTAGCATAGTTGGTATGGTGGTGCATCTCAGGTGACTAACATCCTTTGTTTCTTTCACCAAGAACAATTTGAAGATAATTAGGTAAATCCATAATCAGGCAAAAGTGGCAATTTCTTCCCCAGTATAGGGATGAACAATTCGAAGATAATCTGTTAAATTTAGAATTTATCACCTTCCCGAGGAGCACCATAATAGGAAGGAATATTATGTAATTATTTCTTTTGGCTCCAAAAAACCAAAATGTAATGGGAATGGGAAGATTAGGGAAGTTGTAATTGAACAATCATGCAATTAGGAAGTCCAACAGTCCACCCTCAAATATATAGGAGTTACGATGTAACAAAGAGGAGGGGGGTTGGAAAGACAAAATTGGTTGTTGTATAATTCTTTATCGGACTCAAAGGTGAATAGGAAATCTCTTAGCTTGTTGATGTATTCCTGAAAATTAATTATTTCTTCGAAGGAATATAATAGCAAGAACCTTCATGGTTCATTTATTCAATAGTGCACTAATGTTTATTATTTTCTACAAATGTTTCATTTTGTCATTTTTTCTAGTTTTCATTTGTAGAAAATGGTTATAAATGAATTATGAATTTAGTTATAGGAATATGCTTATGAACATCTAAATGCAAAAAAGTGTGTAATATAATTTTATTCTAAAAATTTAGGACTACTTTTGTTTTTCACATTAAATTATAGACCTATAATTGATCCTTCTACTGTTAGAGAGGACTGGAACTGTTCTTTAGAAATATGATTTCACTTGCATATTAGAATAGACACACATTTAGAATCTAGCCTAGCTCTAATGGAAAGTCTCTCTATGGGGAGCAAATTATTTACTTAGTGGTAGTTAGGCCCATATACCAATGTAAGTTGTTATTCAAATGAGAGTGGGTCTAATTTGGGACCTTCCATCGGGAAATTCTCTATCATTTTGAAATCAATTTTTTTCCCCCACCAACATGATCGTGTACGTCTTCCGAAAGGAAGAAAACTTGTCAGATCTAAATGGGTTTACAGAACTAAGTATGCATCATATGGAAGTCTTGAAAGACACAATGCTTGGTTAGTTTCTAAAGGATTCTCTCAAGTTGAAGGAATCGACTGTAATGAAACCTTTCCCCCTATATCCAAAGTAAATTACATCCACATTGTTCTTTCCCTTGCTACCTAGCATAAATGTGAGGTCCATTAGATGGATGTTAAATATGTCTTCTTGCATGGGGATTTACAAGAAGAAATCTACATGGAACAACCTCTTGGCTATGTGCAGAATGACTCCATCCTTGTTTGTCACCTTAATAAATCTCTTTATGGTCTTAATCAATCCCCTCGAGCTTGGTATGCCAAAATGGGCAAATTTCTTCTAGACACTAACTTTTCTAGATTTCATTCTGACCCAAATGTCTATACAAAGAAAGTAGGAATCCATCTCATAATACTCTTTCTTTATGTTTTTTACCTTATCCTCACTAGTAGTGACCCTAAAATTTTAAACCATGTGTAAAACAACCTTAAGAATAAATTTGAAATGACCAACTTAGGTTATTTTCACTATCTCCTTAGCCTCCAAGTTTTTCAAACCAAGGAGGGAATTTTTATTTCCTATTATAAGTATGTGTGTTACCTTCTTCATCACTTTCACATAGGAGAGTTTGAAACAAACACTTCTCCCTTCCAGTCTGGAGTCAAACTTTCTACCACCTATATACTTCTCCCAAAGTTGATGCCACTTTGTATCATCAATTAGTTTGTATCCTCTTATATTTGACTCATACCATTCCATATATTTCCTTTTTTTTATATTGTTTCTTGGTATATGCAAACACCCCATGAAAGCCATTGGAAAGAAGCTAAAAGGATACTTCGGTATGTCTGGGGTACAATTCAATTCGGGATACATTACATCTCATGGGGGAATCCTTTATTGGTTGGTTTCACTTATACATATTGGGTCGACGAATATGATGTTGAAAATTTTACTGCAGGTTATGTTTTCAACCTTGTTTCAAGACCTGACACTTAAGTATGTAAGAAACAATAGGCTATTGGTGTTTCCTAAATAGAAGTAGAGTATCGGGTAGTGGTTAATGTAAGTCAGGAAGCCTTGTGGCTTCGACGGATCCTTTAAAAGTTAGGATTTCAACAACAACATATGACCACCCCCTAGTGCGAAAATTAGAGTGTCATCAAACTCGCCAAAGATCTAGTTCAACATCAATGGAACAAACATGTTGAGTTACACATGCACTTCATTAGAAATATCATTCATGATCTAGTTATTAAAGTGCTATTTTTCCCTACATAAGATCAAGTTGTAGACATTTTCACAAAATCTCTTACAGAAGTGAAGTTTTCCAAACTTTCATTTATGTTAGGAGTTTAGGAATTTGTCATTAAGGGGGGATAGGCTCTAATTCCTCTGTCCTCATCATATTGTGTCACCTTTGTAAATCCTTCAATTCTATGCCAAGTTGGTATTAAGGTGGGATGTTAGGATATTTAGACACTTAGGAGTTAGTTAATATCAACTTGGTCTAATGTGTCATTAGGTTAATGTGTGTTTCCTTAGGATGCATTAGTATGCATTTGTAGTCTGACAATCACGATATGTTATTGACATAAAGTGATCTGATGAATCATATCCTCCTCAATATTAACGGCTATAATGATCCATGGCTTAGAACCTTATTGGTCAATGATCTCTATTTAAAGAGAATGGTGGGTCATTTGTGTATGATCGATTGTGAGAAACTCTCTTGTAATTTTTTTCTTTTGCATTAATAAAATTCTCCAAGTGGTCATGTTGGTTGGGGTCGTGGATATTTCCCTATAAGGGTTTTACCACATAAAATCATCAGTGTGTTGATATTTGATCTGGTTTTGTGAGTGGTTATCGAAGGTGTTTGTCCTTTGTTGGAATACCTGTGTTGTCGAACAACTCCATGTAGTGAGTGCCCCTTTCTTTGAACGTTTTATTCATAACTAAAGAAAAGAGAGCAGAGCATAGGTCTCACCTTCTAGCTGGGTTTTCTCCAATATTGGGTTTCTCAAGATACATCTTGGGTTCATTTGTCTGGATGGTGTGTTCTTTCTCTTGTTCTTTCATTTTCGTATTCAGTTAATTTTCATAATTTGTGCAATAAACTAGTGATAATAAATCCAAGATCTAAGGAAATAAACATGCATTAATAAAAGGCTTAAGTATAATACAATATCTTTTGTGACGAATTGTTCTAGTAGAATACCCATGACAATTTACAGATCATTAAATAGATATCATGAACCAATTGAGTGTTAATCCATATATTAATATCACTATTAACATTGAGGAGAATATGAATCATCATATCACTTTATGGCCAGAACATATTGTGGCTATCAGATTACATAACTTCATATGCATACTAAAGAAAGACACTTTTACTTAAATCACTTTAGACCAAGTTAATCATAATTGTTTAGTGTCTAAATATCCTAACATTCCTTACATCATGATTTGACAAATTAATTAAAATTTTCAAATTACAACTTTTTTGTAATAATTATGTATTCTTTGGAGAATTCGAAAAATTAATATAAAAATAAAATTACAACTATTGCATCATAATTAATTCTATATTAGCATAAACATCTTGGAACCCTGTCATATTAGCATAAACATGACTACAAATACATACTAAAGAAACACATTTGAAAAACACATTTTTACCTAAAAACACATTAAAGAAAATTGATCTTAAGTAAGTGCTAAGTATCTAAAAGTTCTAACATTATCCTAACATTCTTCACATCATGATTTGTAAAATTTATTTAAAAATTTAAATTACAAAGTTCTAATAATTAAATTAATGTTTTTTTAAAGATTTAAAAAATTAATTTAAAAAATTACAATTATTGTGTCCTAATTAATTACAAATTAGAATAAACATATTCAAACCCTCTTGAATAAGGGTATATAAATTTATCTAACCTCTTATATTATTTAGAGAATATTTTAATAAGATATAAGACACAAAGTTAAAAAAATTATAAATTAACATAATTATATAAAATAAAAATTAACATAATAATATAAAATAAAAATATAGATAAAACAAGATTTTTGAATAAATTTGAATCAATATGTTAATATTAATATAAAATAAAAAAGTGTTTATTAATAATGAAGTGAATGGAAATATAATTAATGTAATAATGTTATAAAAATATAAATTCTTATAAACATAATTCTTTTTCTCAAGTTTTATACAATATATATATAATTTAAGTGGGTTTAATGGTTAAAATCATGTGTTTCCTCTTTATAGGTGATATGTTTTACAACTTTACTTAACAATTAAATAGATGTCCTTTAATAAAATTTAAAAATTAAACATTACAACAATTATCTCATAATTAAGTTGGTGTTTTTCGAAGAATTTGAGATCCTTCTTTTCCATCTCCAAAATTTGAAGACATAGATCCACCCATTTGTAATCATGAACCCATGTGGATGGCACCACCTTCTATTCTTCCATGACAATGTCCTATAATCCTTAAGATGGTCAATACCCAACCTCGAGTATGCTCTCTTATACATAAAAAACATAATCCCAGAAGTGATTATCCTCCAACGTCGATCTCAAAAGAAAGTTGTCCTCATCCAAAGTGTTTCGATACAACAGACAGATTTTCCACATGAAAGCCATGTATTAATGATGCATCGTATTCTTGATCTAGAAACCAATTATCCTAGAATCAGAGAAATATTTAGCTACTGTAGACCACTGGGAACTCCAAGATATGGGTTAGGGTATATTGAACAAACATGTGCAATAATTCCATCCTGCATATTTGAATATCCATTACCCACAAGACTACAAAAACCATCAGTCCCAGAGATTCACAAATTGTTTTCCCTTATGAATGGATGTCCTAGAAGAAGAGTAAACATAGACTGGATTAAGAGAATGTTAAATTGGGATCTGTTTACTCATCCCCAAGCCAAAGAATTTAAAGCCACTACTTATGCAGAACTAAAGAAAGATTTATCTAAGAAATGGAAAACATATATGACAATACAGGATTTATGGATATTGTTTTATGAATGGTACAAACTTTCCCAAAAGGAAGCAATTCAAATGATGTCTGCCAAAGAAAGTGCCAGTACCAAACACAAATGGAAAGCCTTAGATGGATAAATAGTTGAGACAGATTTCCCTTTTCCCCCTTTTAAAGGAATCATTCTAGGAGAAGAGGAAAAACAAACTAAGGCTACTTCCCTCATGATTCACAAGGAAGAATCTCAGCAAACAAATTCAGAGAAAAGACTCCAAAGTGTGCCTGGACAATTAAGTTGGACAAATATTGCTCTAGGAGGGATGGAAGCACATACATTTGTAACCAATGACTATTATAGAAAGAAACAAATAGATCAACTTCAATTCTCTGCAAATCAAGTTGCTTCCAGTATAGACTTTGTCATTTCCCAAGTATCTGAAATCAAAAACACTTTAGAAAGTGAAAAAGACTCTTCAAAAATAGACCATGAAGAACTAATGGAAGGATTAGGTGAATATTTTAAGAACATAGGGGAATCTATCATTAAAGTATCATAAAAATATAGAAAGCTTCCTGACAAACCAATTCCTAGTTTATTTCCACAAAAGGTCTCATCAGTAAACTCTACAATCTACATTCTTGAAGAAACTTATTTGAAGAAAAAGTTTCCAATCCATTTCCCCCAGAATAAGAAGAATTGTCCTCAGCTCATCTCCTGGTTACACAAACTCATATTCTTCTTGCTAAAGAACCAGTTCCTTGGAACATGACTAGGGTTCCAACTCCAGACCTTTATGGAAAAGGAAAATTACTAGAGGCACAAACATTTACAGATGAAAATTTCCCAAAATGGAACATAGATAGTATGACCAAAAGCCAAATCCATCAAGTTATAGACATAATGTATGTTTCCTACAGAGTCATGTGCATGAAAGGTAAAAGTGAAATAGAAGCATGTAAGTCTATTATACAATGTTTTACAGGAAATTTGGCTAAATTGTGGGAAATAGAGTCTTCACCTTCCCTAGTTGAGAAAATGGAAAAGGAACACATTAAGGATGAGAATAGGAATATAGTTTTTAAATAAGATGGCCAAGGAAAAAATAATATGATAAGTGCATTGACTACATTCATTCTTGAGCATTGGTGTGGAACATAATAGTAAATCTTCGATAAACATGCCATAATTCTAATGGGAATGAAATGTAAGAGAATGTCCGATTATGATGATTTTCACAGAGAATGGAACCAAAGGATATATGAGGTAAAAGATAGCAAAAAACCTTCTCTAGAAGCAAGTATATCTTGTTTCTCTCCCTAGCGAATTTGTTGAATATTTAAAAGTAAAAAAAATCTTTTTGTTCAGCCTTATGAGCTTTATACTTGGGGAGAAATTTACGCAATCATTACCTCTTCCCTAGTAGGATTTTCTGCTAACATGAAGGTTACAAATTCAATAAAAAAGCTATCAAAATTACCAGATAGTAGATCTATCCGCGAAAAATATGGTATGACCCTAGATGACCCAGTTAGAAGAAAGAAAAGGGCAAAGAAATCCATGAGACAAAGATTCCAAAAATATGAAAATGGAAATCCCAGATCTTACCAAAAAGATAAGAGGAAAATAAGTCATTATAGGAAATGCACAAAGTCTCATTATTACTCCCCGGAAGACATCAAATTGCAATATTCCAAACAACAAAGTAAGGCCAACCTAACCTGTTGGTTATGTGGAAAACTAGGACACTTGGCTAATAGATGTCCACAAGGAGAACAATCCAAGAAAAATAAAGGTAAGATATCACAACAAAAGGAGAGACAAAAGGTTGAGTCTTCTAGAAAAATAATGTCAATTCACTGCAACAGATGTGGCTCAAGTCACCATGATACAAATCAATGCCCGCATCATCATTGTCCTAAGAGGGGAGAAGTTCATATGCTTCAGGAAGGATATTTTCAATCTACTGACACTTCTGAATTTGAATATTGCTCTAGTGAATCCTCTTATGATGAAATGTTACTTATAGAAAATGATTGCGGCTATAAAGATCCAAATTTTTGTATTTTTTAGACAGAGTCTTCAAGTTATGAAGAAACAAAATATGAAGAAGAAGAAGAAGATGAATATGAACCAGAACCTAAAATATGTATGGATCAAAATAAGTTTGATGGATATGCTCAGATGCTAGCACAAATCAAGGAATTTCCAGAAGGAGAAATGAAGGCTGCACTTTTAGATTCATTTCTAAAAACAATGGTAAAATCTCAACAACCAACAACAACTACAAACTCAGGTAAGAAGCCACTTTTTATAGATGCTTCTTTTGAAAGGAATACCAAGTCATTTATTAGACAAAACCAGAATGATAAGATGAGACCTTTGACTATAAATGATTTGGGAAAAGAAATAAATATTCTTAAGAAGGAAGTTGTAGAAATAAATAAAAGACTAGAAAAGATTGAAAAAGAATCAGAAATTGAGGATGGATACAAAGTTGATTCATGGGCTAGACAAGAATAAGAGGGTTACATCAACAAATCTAGGCCCTACAATTCATTCCTTTCCTAGAAGAAATACCTCAAAATGAAAATGCCAACATTAGTACATTTGAAACAAATTCTATAGAAGGTTTGAATTCTATGAGAATAATGACCATCCAACATCAACAATATCATGTGATGATTAAACTGAATATTCAAGGACAAATATTTAAGTTGAAAGCATTAATCGATTCAGGATCAGATTTTAACATCCTAAATAAAGATTATATTCCTTCTTGTTATTGGTTAAAAAATAACAATGCAGTCATTGGGCTAGGTAATCAAACCCTAAAGATCGAATATGAAGTTGAAAGGGTCAAGTTATGTTTTGGACATTACTTCTTGAATCTGAAGTTTTCACTTGCAGAAATTCCAGTACCTTGTCTTTTAGGTACTCCATTTTTAGTTATCATTGAACCACATAGTTCTGAAAAATTACCAAATGGAAAATCTGGATATTATATTACAATAGAAAGAAGAAAAAATGTACTCCCATTTGTGTTAGTCCCTAAGTTGTCCACAATGGTTCAAATGTCTCAGACTATTATAGAGAAAGAGAAAAAGATTCCATATCTCCAACAAATTAAGAGCAACCAAAGGATTGATCAACAGCTCAAAGAACTAAAGATTCAAGACAAGATTAGTCAACTGCAAAAAATATTTGAAGATCAGGTATGCTTAGAATTCCCAACTGCATTTTGGGAAAGAAAAACACATTTTGTAGAATTTCCATATAAAAATAGCTATGAGGGAAAACCTTGTAGAAGAAGAGAAATACCTATGAATGCTAAATATCAAAAATTGTGTTCTAAAGAAATCCAAGAATTATTGAAAAAAGGATTGATCAGAGAATCCATTAGCCCATGAAATTTTTATGGATTCTATGTTAATAAACATTCTGAGAAAATTCGAGGAGTCCCAAGATTGGTATTAAATTATACTCCTGAAATTCAGTCCTATCCAATGATACTTATCCTATACCCCACAAATCCAATCTGGTCAATAGAATAGAAAATGCAAAGATATTCTCAAAGTTTGATTTAAAATCTCGATTTTGGCAAGTGGCTATAAAAGAGGAAGACAAATTCAAAACTACATTTAGTGTTCTTGCAGGTCACTATGAATGGAATGTTATGCCCTTCGACCTTAAGAATGCTCTGGAAAATTTTCAAAGGGTTATGGATGATAATTTAAAGGCATATTTTGATTGGCTAATTTTCTACATAGATGATATATTAGTCTTCTCAGATTCCGTAGACCAGCATTTCAAGCATTTGGAGATGTTTTTAAAGGTCATCAAACAGTCTAGTCTAGTTCTTTCTAAAAAGAAAATGAAGCTCTTTAAAACCTCTGTCAAATTTCTCGGTCACACAATTTCAAATGGCCAAATTTCTCTTCAAACCCACGCAGTGGAATTTGCCGAAAAATTTCTAGACAAAATAACTGACAAGACCCAACTCTAGTGCTTTCTAGGAAGCTTGAGCTATGTCAGTCATTTTTATAAAGATTGTGCTAAAGATAGAAAAATTATGAATGGCAGTCTCAAAATGGATCCTATGCCTTGGACTGAAGCACACACTGAGGTCGTGAGAAAGGTAAAATCTAAATTCAGACACTTGCCAATACTACATGTTGCAAGTGATGAACTCTTTAAAATTTTTGACTCTGATGCCAGTGACCAAGGATGGGGATAAATTCTTAAACAATTTAAGGCAGGCAGATCAAATCCACATGAAGAAATCATACAATTTGCTCCAGGGACCTGGCTTGACAACAAAAAGAACTATGCAATAATTGAAAAAGAAATAAAGGCAACCCTCAATGTAATCGATAAGTTTGAAATCTATCTCATCAATAAAAAAATACTGCTCAGAACTGATGTTGTTGCAATGAACAAGGTGTTACATAAAAAAATCACTAAAGCAAGTGAAGCAAAATGTGCAAGATGGCAAGCTCTATTTGCAAATTTTTATTTTTATATTGAACATATCAAAGGCTCTGAAAATTCTATCTCTAATTTTCTCAGTAGAGAAAACCTTCAAGCGAGCGTGAAAACAAGTGAGCATGTGCAAGAGAGCGAGCGAGGACAAGTGAACATGGCTACAAAACAAGAAAAAACAAATGTAGAAAGCCATTTTCTAGTCATTGTTATTGAATGGAAAAATGGAGGTGAACATATAAGGGGTATCCCAGACAATGAAGAATGTGAAGTATATGCCCAATTATGGAAACCTACATGGAAACTCAGAAGAACTGAAGTTCTCAATATGAATTTGTAGCCAATTCATATCCTCCCAAATTATTTTCCAGAACTCAAAAGAATCCCATTTTATACTGGAAACATTTTAGACATGCTTTATGATAGATCGACCAGAGCTACAGCCGATGCTACTTCAAATTTATGCTACACCTTCAGAGATATAAACTTGATTTGGCAACAGTTTAATAGTAATACAAGATTATTTCATCAATATTTTTCACTTAACAGACCCCGCCCCTATGCTCTATGGCCAGATCAAGATCTCACACAGAAGTTCTTAGGAACATACATGAATTATAGTGAATACAAAAAGGCATGGTGGAATTTTCTCACGAAAGAGAATAGGAATAAGACATATTTCACATTATTGAAATTCAGAAGTGTATATACTAGTATGAGGGGATTATATCATGTTTGGATATCATATTGGTGGAGAGACTTTGACATAAACAAAAGTGTAGTGGACCCAACATGCTTAAAGATAGAATGCACTACCAAAGATATTCCACTCAGAGAAATCCGTGATCTCTTTGAATCGTATATACTAGTATGAGGGGATTATATCATGTTTGGATATCATATTGGTGGAGATACTTTGACATCAACAAAAGTGCAATGGACCCTACATGCTTAAAGATAGAATGCACTACCAAATATATTCCACTCAGAGAAATCTGTGATCTCTTTGAATCTGACAGAATTACTAATGACGTGATCTTGTCAATGTATGCAACTCATCATCTCCAATGGATTGTAAAAACGAGAATCTCTGCACAATCAGTCCAAGGACGAACCATCATAGTACGTAAGCTTTATTCAAAAGCTTGGGAAACTGGTGGAGGCTATTCCCAACAATATAATATGGAAATGTTTTGTTATCATGACTAATATCTTCTCCATATGATTTTCTTTTCATAAAAATCCTTAGAACTCAGAGCACTTCTCTGAAGTTTGGTGTGGTTTGACCCACATTCTAAGGAATCTATTGGAAAGTAAAGCATTTATGGAAAATATTGTGAGTTTGTACTAAAATATTTTGTCGACCATTTAGGACAATTCTTGCACGTTTCATCGGTCTAAAGTCTAGAGAAAGTCTATAAATAAAGCTCAGGGGCACTCATTTGAGGCATCGAGTCTTAGAGTCTTGGTTATTCTTTGTCTTCTGAGCTCCCTCATGTATGAGCTCTGAGTCTTTTTTTCGTGAGTTTGATAGTCTGCGCAAGAACTACTCCACTAAGAGCCTGTGAACTAAAGTGGCAGAACTCACAAGTTTGTTTGAAGATTTTTCAAGTAGCACCAGAAGCCGAAGGGTTTCCAGATCATTCCTGAGGTCAAGCTACATTCTACTCAGGTCTGAGGTATCCTAAAATGTGCTATGGTCGAAAGCTGTGAATTTGAGTTTGTAAGTCTAAAAATCTCTTTAAATCTTTTTTTGAAATTAATAGAAATATTTCCGCAATGCTTGTTTTTATATCATTCCTTCAGAGTAAAAGTTCATTCGAGGTTCACTCAAGGGACACTAAGGATTCTGGAGCACTATTATCCTTATGTTTTTCCGCTAAGATAAGGAAGTCGCTAAGGGACTTTGTTGAAGGAAAGGTGTTGAATTTGCTTGAAGGATCATGTAGGGGTTCGTGTAGGGGTTCGTGTAGAAGTTCATAACGTCATAAGAAGGTGTTTGCTTGAAGGATCATGTAGGGGTTCGTGTAGAAGTTCATAACGTCGGAAGAAGGTGAAAATCAAAAAGCAAGCATCATTCCTAGTTGAGGGACGCCTCTGCAAATTGGTATCAGAGTCAATCGAGGTTCCATGGATTCTCCCGCTATCTCTAATACTTCTCACTCTATGTATTATAAAGAAATGAAACAAAAAAAAGTAGAAGAAAGTCAGAATGCTAAAAATGAAATATCAGCTATTTCCCGTCCCTAGGTGGCAACTTCCTAAGTTATGTGCTAAAGATGCGTGCATCTTCTCAATTTAAAATCATTGAAACGGTGTGTGAAGTCCAACAATGCCAACAAAATGCATATGATCATTGTATTATCCCTACCTTAGACCTTGATGAAATTTTTTAGAGAAATTTTTTAATCAATTTTAATGAAATGAAGAGATAACTTACATCATATAATAATTAAAAATTAATATATTAATGTAAAATATAAAATATAAAAATATATAAAACTATATTTTTAAACAAATTTGAATTATTATATTAATTTAAAATAGAAATGTATATATTAAATAATGAAGTGAATAAATATAGAATTAATATAATTTTAATTTAATTTTAAAAGATTAAATTCTTTAAAAAATCAATTTTCAAGTTTTTCAAAAAAATCAAATTCTTTTCATTTATATATAAGGGTTGTCTAACTAATGATTTTTTTCACAGGTTATTTTTTGTTATTTAAAATTCATTTCTGAATATAGATATGGATTCAGCATACTGAAAAACCTCTAAGACATTCAGATTATACAATTACTCAAATCAAATCTAAAAATCTAACAATTTCTCTCCTAATTTCTAAGAAAAAAATCATTTTTTATTTCAAAATTTTTTGTATTTTAAAATAGATTTGTATGCAACTTTTAGTTTCTGATAAATCCAAAATTTAAAATAAACCTGTACATATATTTATGAAAAAATCATAACATCACGTGACCAAACCAAATTCATTTGAATAGTATGATGATAGGAATGAATTCGCTCTTTAAACGATACTCTACTGTTTCGGTCTACAGT
>JZKD02S1475479.1:13784-23980 GCA_000966675.3 Picea glauca | reverse complement strand
AAAAGGGGATTTAAATCTAGGGATGAAGGTAGAAAGTAGTTTCTCTTCGGTCATATATGCATGCAAAGTCTGAACTCTATTTGCTAGTCCATAGGGAGATTTCCCTCACAACAAAGAGTTAGAGGAAAAAAGAAAAGCAAGGTATTATAAAGATGTAATCAACCTTAATCTAGAAAATCAAAATTATCTATCTATTTTGCCAAGTGTAAAAAAATAAATAAACATTGCTAAGATAAGAACAAATTCTCACGAGCTCCATACTGAAACTTTGCATTGGTCAATTCCTAAACTCCATGGGATAAAAGAGTGTGTCACCTTTGTCACACTAAGAAGGTTGAAGATGAAAAGCACTTTCTCTTAGATTGTCTAGCCTATACCCATATTAGATCTCATTTTAAAAATATTTATCACAGTACCAACCTTCATAACCTCTTAACTCAACAAAAGTATGGTGATAAATTATAAAGAATCACAAGTAATCACTTACCCTCTTAAGGTTCGATAGACCAATTAGGTCTTAGTGGATGTTCATCATCATCATCATCTAATGGGGAGTTGGGAGTTTTAACTATTTATATTTATAATTTTAATATAGAAAATTAAATGAATTTTACTCATTTTAAAATAATAATTATAAATATTTTGTAATATTTTAAAAAAATTGATTTTTTTAAATTTTTTTTTAATAATTTTTTTTTATTATGTAGAAATTTAAAAAAATATTTATGTTAAATTATTTTTAAAAAGGTAGTTAAAATAGAAATTATATTTTGTAAAACTTTTCAAAACATTTTTTTTTGTCACACAGAGAAAAAATAGTTCCATTGTTATTCTATTAGAATCAAGTGGACTTTTCAATTATATATAGATCATAAAATTATGATGTTCTCTTGTAGACAATGCAAAAGTCTTGATAGTTTAACATACACTTTAAACTATTCAAAAAAAAATTATTGTCTTGTGTCTATTAGCTATTTGCTAATCCATATTATCACGTACTTGACTTGTCTAAATGTAAAAACTTTTCATCTAATGCCAATGTACATTGATATATGACTTTAAAATAGTAAATAGATATGTGCATTTACTACATTCCCTTTTATGGATTCCTAAAAAAAAAACCATCCCAAAAGACAGTCCAACGCTTTCTTGGAAAGTGTATTTGCAACAATGTTGAATTTCCTGTGTACATGCATGAATTTGATTTCATCAAACTTCTCTTTTTGGCTCCTGATTTGTTCTTTCTAGGTGTTTAAATATAGTAGGTTCGGATTTGATTTATCATTAATCCAGTCAATGGCCACCTTGGAATCTCAAGCTACCATCATTTTGCTTATGGACAAGCTAGAAGCAAAGTGTAAGAGGCCCCATAGTCCTAGAATTTTTTCATTCATATTGTTTCCTTGACCTCCTGCGAAGTGAGCCCTGCAAAAGTGATCTGAATTTATTTTAAGAAAGATGTAAACTCCACAAATATCATCAATAGTTGCACCATCAAAGAATCCTATTGGATTTTCATCAAAGAAGACTGGATTAAGTATGTAATCAATTTAGTCATCTTCACTTGTCTCGTTGTGATCCTTAATTGAGAGAAGGATTTTTGAGACTATTCTGGAATCCTGTCTGTGCCAGTTCTCAAATAAAATTTTATTTATGTACTTCCAGATACCCCAAATTACCAGAAAAGGAATATGTCTCATCTTTGGGTATTGTGTAAACCATTGTAGCAAATTATCTTCTAAAGAGGAATAAATCCAAGATTATGATATTTTGAGAGAGCTTGAGATTTATTTCCAAATGGATTGTGTGGTTTCACAATGTATAAATTGATGTGATGTTGTCTCTTCACCATTGAGACGGAGAGTGCAAACTGAAGGTCCAATGCCTCCCTATTTCCTATAATTTGCACCAGTGAGGATACAGTCCTTCAAACATAACCACATGAAGCAAGTATTTTTTCTTTGGATAATAACTTTCCAAATTGACTTAAACCACCATATAGTTCCATCCTTGTGTTTAGTGGAAGAAATGGATTGATATGCTAAATTAGCAGTTATTAATCCCACAACCCTGTTCCATAACCAAACAATATTATCCTTTGAATTATTAAGAGCAATTCCACTACTTTTCAATATCAATGGGAAGTTACTCCATTATGTTTCCAAGTCCCCTGACAATCCAAGATGATTTGCCTCTATCCATCTTTGATTAGTACCAGCCTCAATTGGTAAAGTTGCATGTGCTAATGTATAAATATGCAGGTTGTTGAGGTGATGTATTAAGGATCCTGAGAGTGTGTACGATGCATTATCTCCTATGAAAGGGTCCATCCCAATAATGACTTATTTACCACACCCTATCATCCAAGCCAACCATCGCTTAATAATATGCATAGAAGCCATAAACATTTTCTAGATAATAGAGGCAACCAAGGACTTACATTCATCTTTACGTAGACAATAAGTCAGAGCAATTCCTTTTAAGTATTTTTTTTAAGGATCCTACTCCACAGACCATTGCCAAATAGACCTCTCCAGCAATATTTGGCAGCCAAAGATTGGGCAAACCAGAATATATTTCTTGAACCCCATCCACCATTTTCCTTTGGTTTGGAAATGTTTTTCCATTTGGTTAAGTGAAATCATGTGTTTTTATTAGCTCCTCTCCATAATAAATTAGCAATGAGTTGTTGAATATTGTGTAGAATAGGTGAAGAAATCTTAACTAAACTGATCCAATACACAAGGAGGCTTTGAAGCACTGATTTTTCTAAGACCATTATGCCTCCTAAAGAGAGCCATCGGAAGGACCAATTGCCAATTCTTTTCTCAACCTTCTGTACCATCCAATTCCAATCTGCTACCCTGTAGTTGTTTGGTTTTAAATAAAAACCTAGATATTTCATGCCTTTCTCAATGTTGATGAACTATATGTTGTATTCTGACTGTATCCTTTGTTCCAAGATGGGATCTATGTTCTATGCAAGAAAGCATGATTTCTGACAGTTAACATCCATACCAGAGGCATGACAGAAACTAGTTAAGATAGTTTTGAACTCTATCCAATCTTCAAATTTTCCAATACCTAAAATTAGAACATCGTCGACAAAGAGTATATGTGATATTATGGTCTCTATAGCAACCTTGAGTCCATGAAAAGACCCTTCTACCACATCCTTCTTCAATAATCTACTTAAACATTCAACAACCAATAGAAATAACAGGGGGGAGAGAGGGCAACATTGGTGTAGCCCTCGATAACTCTTAAAGAAGTCTATTGGGGAGCCATTAATTAAAACTTCCATGTTAATAGAGGTAATACAAGCCATAATTCATTGGGTAACCTCCAATTTTAACTCGATTTGAATTAATAACATTTTAAGAAATTGTTAGCTCACCTTATCATATGCTTTCTTCAAATCCAACTTTAGAATAATTGTGCTTAACTTCTTAGACTTAACAGTGTGCAAACATTCTTGTGCTATACACACAGCATCAAAGATTAAGCGATCCTTAAGGAAACCAAACTATTCATAGGATATACACGATGCCATTGTTTCTTTCATATGTGTGGCAATTATTTTAGAAATGACTTTATATACAAAGTTACAAAGGGAAATTGGTCTAAAATCATGAAAGGAGTCTGGTTTGCTTACCTTGGGTATAAGAGAAAAGAAGGTAGCATTGAGTTCACCTGGTATAATGCCAGTACATATGGCTTATTCAACATCCTTGTGTAGATCCTCGCCCAAAATCTCAGAAAAAGCCTGAAAGAGTTCTTGGGTCTAGCCATCCAAGCCTGGACTTTTATCTTTTGGCATAGTGCTGACAATTTCCTTTACTTCTTCTAAAGTGATAGAATTTCATATCTCATCACTTTATGAATCATTAAAAAACTTGGGCACATGCTTAAGGACCTTGATTTGGTTACAGGTATCCTCTTCCTCTATCGCACTGTATTGTTCTTTAAAATGTTTATATGCGACCTTTTTAATCTCATTATTTGTTGTTTTGAGAACTCCAACATCATAAACTATATCCCATATAGTATTTTGTGATCTTCTTTGTGAGGCAAAATTATGAAAAAATTTAGTATTCTTATCACCTTTATCAATCCAGATTGCCCAATTTTTTAGCCTCCAAGTTGATTCTTCTATAGAAAGTAACATATCCTTCCTTTGTTTCAATGCCCTTAGGATATCTAGGTCTTCCTGTACAAACACGTGTGACAAGCACTTCTCAAATATCTCTGCCATTTTTTTCTTAAATAATGTGTAGTTCTGATTGTAATTGAGTTATTTTATCCCTTTTCCAGAGTACCACAACTTTCTTTAAATTCTTCAATTTTGTACGCAACATTTGAATAGATGAAGAGTCTGACCAATTATCCATAGATTGCCACATCTTCTTAATAAGGGGGAAAACCTCGGATCAAAGATCTAGGAGGTGTTGAATTTAAAGGGAGGAGAAATTTTATGGGTGGATTTTTCCAATTGTAAGAAAATCGGATTTTGATCCGAAATGGTAGAATTAATTATCCAGGATTTGATCTTTCTATGGCTACCAAGAAGGGATTCTTCAAGAAGAAAAGGATCCAGTCTTTTCGAACTACCAGTTGTACCTACTCTCCCATTCCTCCAAGTAGGAGCCATTTTAGACGGATGGATATCCACTAAACCGGAAGATTGTATGAGACTTGAAAAATAGTCTACAAGAGGGTCACTTCTAGCCAAATCTACCCACACCTCCCTGGTAGAAAGGGTGAAATTGAGGTCACCTCCCACTATAATTCCCTCTTCTCTTAGTAGTCCAGAATCAATAATGGGTTGCCATAATAGTTCCCTTTCTTTATAGGGATCATAAAAATTGAGCAATTTAATCTTTTCCATGAACTATTTGAATCTTCCTTCCAGATAAATACCTACAGAGGTGCCAAAAGCACAAAACTTGGCATGAGTTGAGTTCCATCCACTCAATAAGCCACTTGAGCGTCCACAAGGATCCAGTGCAACTACATTCCATGATGGAAGACATTAGAGGAAAATTCGTTTAGCTTTATCACCAACCACTAAAGTTTCTTACAGAAAAACAATGTCTGGATTAATCTGTTTCAAAAGTGCTTTGAGGGAGGAAATTTTTAAGGGTCCCCCAAACCCTTGAAGATTGAAGGATAATATAATCATAAGGGAACAAAGGAGGTCGTCTGGGTTGCTCTAAGGGTCGGGAGGGAGACCCTATCAGGAATAGGGTCCAGGGAATTAGGGAGAACAAGATTCTGTGTACAATCATGATCTAGAAGAACATTGGACAACGCATCGAATTGTGCCAAACCACCCTCAGTGGCCCCGAGGGGTTTCTCAGGGTTGCGGGGTCTAGCCTTTTTTTGGATGGTTACATTGGAGCACTCTGTAGAGGGGGGAAGTATAGTAGTATGGTTAGATATGGAAAGAGGTGTGGGAGATAAAGATTTTGTTGCCTTGGAAATAAGGTTGTGTGTGTCAAAAGTCGAGCCATTTAAGGGACACCTAACGTCTTCTGAAATAGTAACAAGATCCGGATCTAAACAAACACCACCAGTGGGGGCCTCTAAGACATCTATAATTTTAGTTAGAGGAAGGGAATTAGAGAATCAGCCTATCAACATACTCCTCCCTATTGTAGTTAAAATATCAGGTCCAAAAAGTCTGGAAGGAGATTATTTAGATGAAACACAAACTGTGGGGGGAATAGGTTGTGTATCCCCAAGAGAGCACAGTGGGTGTTTTTCATAGTATATATATAGAGAGAGAGAATTCAATCCATGACGAACACTTGAATCTTCAATTTTTTTCATTAGCAAGTCCAAAAAATCTCTCAACATTTCTATCACCCAACTTTCATTGTTTTTTAAATAACCAAGGTCATCAGAGGAGAGTTTATTGAAGAAGGAAGGAAAGAAGAAATGCATATTACCTAAGAAAGATCCATTGTCGAAGGGTCCAGAATATGAACCTTCAACTTGGTATATAATTGTCAAGGGTTGTCCATTGATGAGTCTGTGCTCCCTGGAGACCGRACACATCGCTTTAAGGTGGCCCGTTTTCCAGCAGGTGTGGYAGCGAAAAGGTTCCCTCCAAAAGTCCACAGGTTGACTGATGTGTGATTCCCCAATGGAGATGTCAATAACATTTGGTAAACCTATGTCTCRGTCTAATTCAACCAGAACCCATGCGAGCCTTTTATTACTCCAATGGAGCGAAATCTCATCGAAGAAAATAAATTTTCCAACCGAATTTGCAACTGCTTCGAAGATTTTGACTGACCGGAACTCAATTGGAAAGTCGAGAAGTAGCATCCAGAAACATATTTTCGTGACGTTTTTCAAGAGTGGGTTGAAACCCAGATACCATCTTTTTAACATCAATACACCTTTACCAATGATCCATGGAGAACCCAAAATTCTCAGAATATCACACTCGGAAAGAAAATGAAAAACAAACCAGTGGTTTGACAGTAAGCTAAATATAGGATAGTAGCCTACAAGAGGTTTCGAGAATCCTAAAATCCAATCAGACAGTTGTATCTTGTTCATCCTAATATAGAAAAAAATTCCTACTAACGCTTTCTCCATAAGACTAGCAACCCTATCCATAGCAATGTCTTGATCGAGGACACAACTAGGTTTACTCTCGCACACTTTCCAACTCTTTAGTTTGCGATTCAAACAATTCGAGCAACCAGTAGCCATTTTACGGCCTGCACCACTTACACGAAAAGGAGAGATTTGTACAGGTAAGTTCGATGCAAAGTCTCCAGAACAGGGATTATGGCCAGGATTAGGAGATACAAGTGTGTAGCCATCTCAAGAGGGTCCTCCAATGTGTCGATATTCGTCAAGGCTCATGTTAGTCACGTGACAAGTGCCAGGTGTTTTGCCTCTTCTATCATTGGGGGGCACATGTCATGTTGGAGCCACAAACTTAATTGTGAGTGTGTTTCCTCTACCGTCAATTGGGGGCACTTGTCATGGAGGATCTGTAGACTTAACTGTGATCGGGGGGTAGACTCTGGATCAACTGTCACTTGACATAGAAAATCGCACATCACCCTGTAGGTTTCATCCGCCAGAAAAATCCCTTCATTGGCCCACATCTCATCCTCATCTACCCAAGTGAGATCTACCTGTGATGCCATTTGTAGCTCTCCACATTGGCGAACATAACTACGGAACCAAGCACCTCACAAAACTGTGAATCAAAAACCTCGCTAATTTGTGAACCCCATTAGTTCGCGTTGTCAAACATCTGCAGAAACCCTGGAGACTTGTAAAACTTTTCAAAACATATACTTTTAACGAATGTTAATTTCAATATAAAAGTAATTCAATATGGATTTTAAATATTACTTTAAAAAATATGATTTGAATATACTTATCTTTGACCTAATTAACTTTTCACCATATCAAAAATTGTGGAATACCTCATCTAACTTTGATTCTTTACATGGACATGCATGATAACCCATCCATATCTATACATATGAGTTGACTTCAATTATTTGAATTATTAAGAGGATTAACAAAGTCATGAGTTCGTTAAGTACATCAATTGAAGCATATTAACTTGCTATGTGTCAAGTGACTCAAGGGATTTAAATTGTATGTGAAACATAAAGATGTGAATTTATTCACTAGGTAAAGAGTTATGTGTCAAATGATTTAAAGGATTTAAATTCTATGTGAAACATAAAGATGTGAATTTATTGAATAGGTAAAGATCATATAATAAATATTTTATAAGTTATTTAAGCTATGTTATGTATTGTGTGAAATTTTATTTAAGTTTTTAAGTGAACTTAGTTTTTCTATAATTATTGGCATACTATATTATAGTATTTTATTAGTATTTTATTTTTTATTGAGCATTTCTTATCGTGTTTTAAGAGAAAGAACATATTTTTTTATATAGAATTTAGTTGATGTTGGTGAAGTAGTGTAGCACAAAGATTGGAAATTTTTGCGCCATTAAACTAAGGATAAATTTGTTGTCAAATTATTATGTCTCAAGTGGTTGAGATTTAAAGTTGTTTCATCCATTAATTGAGTTCAAATCCCAGTTTATGACATGTATTCTCTTTGTGATTCGATTGTAAACTATCAAGTTTAAAATATGACCCTTACACCATAACTGAATAGATTGAAGTGAATCATTTTTTTTTTATATAAGTAAGAAATTTTCTATTGAAGTGTTAATAGAATATACATAATTTCCGCCATAACCAACAATCAACCTACATATTCATTAATGACACAAGAGTTTGTTGGCCTGTCTAGAGGGAAACTAAGCTAGCTTAAAAAAAAGGGGCATAACAATCTAAGTCTGGTGAAGCATGATAATATCCAAAAACTAACAAAGTTGAAATAGAACAGGAAAGGAAAATATTGTTCATCCAAAGTATGAACCTGGGGTAAAGCCTTGGACAGGATCACATCTACCCCAGTAGTCGAAGGAGATGGACGAGATCCAAAAGGCAGTCCAATGCCCTGATCCAACTGTAGAGAGCCTACATTGAGTTTTACTAGTTAGGATACCATGGTTAACAACAACTTGTTCTGACTCTCAAGAGCCTCCAGTATTTTCCCAAATTTCCTATAATCTTGTTCCTTAGGAAGCATCCCCTAAGCCACCATGGTTTTTGCATGTCAATACAACTCCACAATGACATAGAATTTAGTGTCCCTATTCCTGGACCAATCCAAATCTGGGATGATTTCCCCTACCTATGTATCCACATCATCATCCTCATGATAATCCCTAATAAGCTTCACCTCATCCTATAATTATTTCATGGATTCCTTAGCAATGGAGAAGAACAGAGCTCTATTAATGGTTCGTGGCATTCTCTATGCAAGGGTCTCCCTCTTTTCACGACCTGTAGAATTCCTGGCGTGAATTGACCAAGGAGCCATATGAAACTAGAAACAAAGATCCAAATCCTTCCAGACTCTTTTAAGAAGAAAAATAACAACAACCCAAGATAGATCCTTACCCATGTTTAAAAACTTCTACCCGTGCTCAACAACAATGAAGGCCATTACAAGGAAAAATAGGTAGCAAGTAGTTATTAATGGAAGCATGCTCATCATCATCCTGAACTCCACTCATCATAGAAAATTCCACCACCTCCAACGCCAACGACACATCGTTCTCTCTCAAGCAAGGATCAGATCATGGAGGAGAAGGACTAGACCGGTTCAAATGGAAAGAGGATGTGACGGGGGGCATACGAGTTGAAAAAAAAATCCCTCATGTCACCCTCATAGATAATCTCACTTCCATCTACCTCATAATCATGGCACTCCATGCCAGTTGCCACCCAATCCGGTTTGTTGATATTCAAAAGGGATAAAGAGTGGCATCGTTGTTTTAGAGGCTCTACAGTAATATCTTCCTAGCTAGAATCTAGCATGGCAAAGGAGTTTGAGACCCCTTGATTTTCCAAACAGTCAACAATTTCATTGGCCTCTCTTCTAATATGATATGGGACAATACCAACAATGTTCTTGATAGTTGATTGGATAGTATCCAAAAGATTGTCAAGACACCAATTATCTGAAATATTGCTTGGAGGAGATCCATGTTGAAGGAAAAGTGAGAATGTGAATAGTGTGTTGAGAATCACCTTCCACAATGAGTTTATTGAAATAGTGAATGTGACCTATTTGTAATCCTTGGAGTAAATCCCATATTTCCAATGCATTGTTAGAATTTATGTTGATGAATCCTATGAAAAGGAAAAGGATATTTCCTTCAACATCTTTGAACACGCCTCCAAAATCAATAAGACCTAGATTACCCTTAGATGCACCATCGAAGTTAATTTTGATGAACACATCTGAATGAGGAGACCAATAATGGGGGGGAGAGGTTTGGGGAGGGGTGGAAGGGGGGAGTATGAAGAAGGGAGGAAGGCGACAACCAAACAAAGAGGAGGTGGCATTCTTGATCATCACAAGAAAGAGATTTAATATCCTAATTGGTGGTGAGGACAGTTTCTATGATGTCTTGTTTGATGTTGGTCCATACAGAGGGAAATTGGAGGCCTTGATTTTTGAAAATGCAATGATTTCATTATTTCCAAATATCCCACATGAAAAAACTTGGGAAAATACACCAGATATGATTCAAGATAGATTTTTTAAATTCGTCGAATTGCCAA
>JZKD02S1475468.1:0-10811 GCA_000966675.3 Picea glauca | reverse complement strand
CTCCACTTCTATGTATGACTGCCTCTGAGCCATAATGGTTTTCATACGTTCAGCTGGTGGAAGTGTAGTTATTTTCTTTGAAGCTTGTTGGGCCTTTTCCCGTGCTTGTCTTAATTTGGCCTCCACAACCTTCATCTTAAGATATTCCACTAATTCGGTCTAGATCCGCATGCTCTCCTCACAAAGTTTGGTGCACTCTTCCTCCACCTTCTTGATGTTGGTGTCTGCTTTCATCGCCGTTCTCTCCCTTCCTACTCTTACTTATGGTGGCGTGCCTGGTGTACTACATAGTTGTAGGTATTCTATATACGATCGAAAGACTTTGATTACTTCGCCGATCTTCAATACTTGTTATTCCATAGTAGCTTCTACAACTATTGGGACTTCCAGAATGGCCTTGTATAATTTCTGGATGACTGCTTGTGTTTTCTGCACTATACTTTCAACTTCGTCCTTTTCCTTGAGGGATTTCGTTACCCTTTCCTCAACCTCATTTTTTCTTTCATTACTTCCTCCACTTGGCCTTCAAATTCATTCTTCTACTTGAGCGAAGCGTCATATTGTTGCTGCAATTGAGCCCTTTCGTCCACTATTTTCATCAACTCCTCATGTGCTTCATCTCCTCGACTATTAATCTATTGCAACATGCCTATTTGTAGTTCTTGTAATATTTGTATTGGCATCCTTGATACCACTATGTTCATGTGTCCTAGCGTGTTCACCTGTTATTGTAATTCGATTGTTGGACATTCAAGTGTGTCCATATCAATTTGGAGTCTTATGTCCCTGGATGCTAGTTGGGTTAAGACTGGATGCACACTATCAACTTCGTTCCTTGGAATTATGGAAAGTCCTCCCTCGATCCTGCATTATTTTTTTATGTTGGCTAGTGCTAAGAGCTACTGGAGTCCTGCCAACTGATCCTACACTCTCTGTTGATACTCTTCTTTCTTCCTGGTTGCTTCCTCAATGAATTCCTCCCCGGTGTCTCGTACTTGGTAGCCGATGCAATCCATGCCATCATTGCTCAAAGTATAAACTAGGGTTTCCCTATGTGCTTTAGTCTTCTTACGCACCCCTCCTACTAGCTCCTTCCCCTTATCCTTTTGTTTTTATCCTGCCGTAGGGAATGTCTATTGGGCTTCTGTTGTTGATGGGCCGTGCATATCTCTTGCGCCATTGTTCCGGTCATTTCCCTCCTCCTCATTCAGTTCTCCATCACTCTTATCCTTCTCTTCTTCATCTTCTAAGTGCCCCATTTTATCTAATAAGGTTTCCCACCCATCTTCCCAATTATTCACGATTAGGAATATATCTTTCGATGTCAAAATATAGTTGGTTGGAAACAACTGATGCATCGGGTCCTTCTTTGCATGCACATACATGTGGTGCATGCCTGATTTGAATTGCGTAATGTCTTTGTAGGTTTCCATTTTCTCGGATGAAATGCAAGACATATATTCGATTAGGTACCCGATATTATCAAAGTATACGAAGAATGTGACATTATTTTCCTCCTACCTCCTTTTGTTCATCGTATGCCACAAGTTGGCATACTGCCTGACCATATTACCTCTGCTGGATTTCTCCATGCGCTGATAATAGCCTCGATCCTACCATCCAACCAGCGCAATGAAAATCAAAAGCCATGCATAGTGAAATTTTGTACCCTTCTCTTGGGCCTCTGTACAATATTTCAAAAATTAGTTCACTAAGAAGGTAGCCCATTTTATCTGGACCCCTTTTGAACACTTTTCTGCAACTGCTATCATTGCAGATGATACTTCATACTTTTGGCACTTGTGTAGTAATTTGCAGGCCAATACCTGCGTTTCAAAATGAACACTATCATCATTGATGTTTGTAACATCCAATCCCCTTTCCCCCTTTAATGTGTGGACATTTTCCTTCATTGCTTCTGATAGGGATCTCTCCCCTTCCTTTTTGAACATAATGGTTGGATCCTCGTCGACTTTCGGTAGCTCAGTGATCCATGCAATCAACGTTGTATCAATTGACACTGGGGGGTCAAGACACAATGTCCCCCCATGGATACAACTGAGAAGTAACATCACACAAGCATTGATTTCTAGACTGCGTCCGAAGTGTGGGATCTCCATCAGGTTCAATATGCTTGAATTCTCCAATCGATTTTCCCACACCTGTGTCTCCATTACTATCGCTCATGTGCCTGGTACACTCTTATCACACAAGCGTTTTTCCATAGATAGCTAAGGTAATTTCTGTTTGTTAGTGATATTTTGATCCACAAACTTGAGGGTGAAAACCTTACCGAGCATGTCTTCTTCAATAATTTCCCCAAGTGGAACTGGTGATGTTTCTAGCGTGTATTTCCCATCTACTGGTACTTTGATTAGAGACACATTATCTTTCCTTGGTGGGACATAATCCCTGTGGAAACTTTCCTGTGAAGACGAAGCCGAAGCTCTGGGTATTTCCTCAACCTCTGGTGTAACTGCTGGTCATTTTGAATGCTTTCGCGTCACTGCTGATGGCGCTCCAACTTTTGGAAGGGCCATTGTATTGTGTGACAAATTACTTTACTTTCTTTGTGGTTGTTCTGTTGTAGCTGTAGTTCATATTTGAATCACTAGGGTTCACTCTAGTTCACTCACACTTGCATGCAACTCTTAGGAACAATGATTTACGCTTAGCGACCCTCGACTATTTTTGTGCCTCATTTCCAACTGTTCATGTCTCTTCATGCCTTAACTCCCTTGTCCAATTTGCCAACATGGTTGATGAGTGGTTAAATAAATACAACTTTATTTCTAAATCCGTTGGGTGATTTTTTTCCTCGTACTGCCAATCCCTTGTGATTTTCGACAAATTTTACCATTTAAGATTATATGGTATATTTATGACCTGTCATTACCCTTGTGTAGCCATTGTTTCCGTGATTTAATGCTTTTAACGTTCTTATCAGTGCCAAACTGCGCAAGACATCTGCTGCTTCACAATATTTTTCTTCTGTGTTATATTTTCTTAATTGGCATAACTCTATCCCGTTGCACAATAATATTTCCTTCTACACAATGTCTTATGCCTTGTAATCTATAATATTTTTCCTTTTCTATATCTAGTGTTTAGTTGATTTTCTTCCTTTTTCTACTTTATATTTGTTTTTCTGTGTTTTTCCTTCCTACTATAATACAACTACTATGATACATGTTGTCTGGTACAACCCATATTACTGTGCATATTGTCGACCGTCTCTATAGAGTTTCAACTAACTTCCATTCACCATTCCTCCAAGGGCTTCTCCATTCAGGGTTTCCAACTACGCAACACATGTCTATGTTACATGCTGAATCACATATGGTCATAACCAGTGCATTCTAAATGTAACACACCCAACCCATTAAAAGGGATTTTAAGGGATGGGGCCTCAAATTTTCCTTTTCCTTAAATAATCAAATCCTTTTTTTCGAGATCTCTATCACATTTTGCTCGCTGGGAGCCTTCCAACTGCTGTCGCCATGCTCAAATCCAAGCTTAGGATTGTGAGATATGCCCTTATAAATTACTTCGGGAGTTAATAGTCATGGTCCACGTGCCACCTACGAGGATCTGAATCCTTGATATCACCACGAGTTCTTCGATATCTCGAAACTCCCCGCGCTGCTAAATCTATGGAGGAGATCCATCCACCATTAATCGACGGTGGATCCTTATCCTTGGGAACACATGTGCCTAAGGTAAAATTTGGTGTTTGATGCTTTTGGGTGTGCATGGTTTAATGACCCAAATCTACCAGAGTACTCTTCTTTTGAAGTCTCGTGGGATTGCCACGTGGCTCCGGTCTTCAGGCCTTTCTGCACCATATTATTCCAAGTCCTCCAGAGCTACGAAGTCCTGTACTTCTGAAGTTCCATAATCACTCCACATGGCTCCATCCTTTGAGACTTTCCATGACACTACACCCTAGGTATTCTAGAGTCCCAGAATCTTGAAGTCCCAATACTTAACCATTCATGTGGCCAGGTGGACACACACCAGGGACTGACATGCGGTGAGGGCCAGGGGTGACATGTGCCTCGTCAGGGGGTGACACATATCACCTTCTAATGGGCCTAGGGGCTGCAAAACATCCATATCTAAGTGACACATGACACCTCAATCTTGGGTCCACATCACCCTAGGTGACGTCAGTGAGCCACGTCGAACCCTAACACACCCTTCTAACGTTCCTCCGATCTAACAGTCCAAGTCTATCCATGTAGACCCCTCGATCTACAACTCACATCACTTCTCCGATTCAACGTTAGGGATTTTTGGGGGTGTCATACCCCAAATCATCTGGAGTTTCAAGTGTCCGGATTATAATATCTAGAGACACATGTCAGTAGAGGAAATGACCATGATTTACTTCCAGCCTTCGAAGCTTCGGAGGTCTATAACACTATCCCTCAGACTTTCAGACTCCCAAAATCCTAGACTGCTGAGGTACCCACTATTGCATGGGATGGCAGATAATACATGGTGGTGAGTATAGGTGGATCTCGAGTATCCTACCTGTCAGATGAACCCAACACCAGACACATGGAAAGATAGGGCTTACACACGACCCCTACAGGGGGTGACACATGTCACAGTTTAATGGGCTCATAGGGTCTATAGATGCACAAATATAGGTGACATGTGGCACACGTACTATGGGTCCACATGACCTTGAGTGACGTCATGGTACCACATCACCTTAGAATGATATCTCCTTTGCCCTTTGATCTCATGGTCAGTATGAGTCCACATAATCTCCAGATCCATGACCTCCATTACATCAGGTCTTCAGCCTTTGGGGAGTTTGCAGTGTAACTTCTTCATTTTATCTAGAGCGATCAATGCTAGGATGACCTCGATCTAAATCTGATGACCAGGGAGAATACTAAAGGATCCCTAGATATAAGATCCATATTAATTCGCCTCTCTAGCCTTCGGGAATTTCTGTGCTAACATTTCTCCACTCTTTTGAAGTGGAAATTCATCGAAGTTTCCTTGGCATAGATCCAATGGACAAGGGGACCTATGATCCTTCCTAGTTCTACGACTCATGGAAATTTGGGGTGGAAGAAAGAATCGATGTTTAACAGTGGGGCAGATCTATTCTCCATGGTTAGGGAGACCGCCAGGCGCCGATCGACCTTATAGGTAACCATAACTATCGGTTTCCTTTGGAATTTTTACAAAAGGATAGGGTCGAAACAATCTGGAGCTCCAATCCCCCAAAGTTCCAAATTCAGGAAGGCTCAGATCCTTTCAGGTCTGGCACATGGTTCTCAAACCTTGGTCACATGGGTCCTTTGAAGGTTCTTGTAGGAATATGTGCTAATTCCTTTATCCGTAAATGCATTGATGGCTTGGGCATGAGCCCTTGATCATGCGGGTGAAAGGTCTGGGCAATGCACTCCCTTATCTACACTCTAAGAGAGTTATACCTCTTGAGCTTACTGGTACCTCAAATGAAATGAAGGGGGTGCTCCTTGTGTTTCTTCCGGAGTTAGAACTTAGAGAGTTATCCACTCCTACATAGCTGGTGTAGACTTTGTGCACCTCCACACTACCTCTCTTGAGCCTAATTAACTCCCTTATCCAGGAGGCCTAGATTATCTGGAAGTGTAAACACGCACACATGAAACTGTACCCAAGGTCGATGGACTCACAGTTTATTTGTTTTAACTTGAGCCACTATAGGGCTTGAGAACTTATGTGTACAAATAAACACAATCAAACCAAAGATAAAGGAACATAATCCAAACATCAAGTAAACATGCACATCTCTAAAAATTCACAGGATATCCAAATTTATTTCACAGTTACAACTCAAATTACACAGGGTATGAGTATACTTATCTATTACAGGTTGCAGCCAACTCACTAATTGTGGGTGTGCGCCTTTCCACCCAGACATAGGCTTAGAGGCATTCACTCTTTTCACTCTGGCCACTCCCATGCTAAGCCATGATATCACTAGGGAATCCATGCCATTTATCAGAGACCCTTTGTTTGTCACAACCACCCTACAAGGTTTTTCATATGCTTCCTCAACTTCAAGCTCGCGGTCTTCTGCTTCAGGTCATGTTTTCTGCCAACTTCTCAACTAGAGAGTCTCACGCCCTCTTGTCTGGTGTCTCTTTCTCTATGAAGAGCCTCATGCACACCCTCTTCTCAACTGTATGCACGTTTATTTATTGCACCACATTTCCTCAGGAAGGTTCCCCACCTATCCTGTTCCTTTTGTCAGAAGGAAACTCGAGTCAGCCTGGGTTTGCTATCCCCTGTGATACTTTGGGCTAACATTTTTTAGCCAGTCCATGCCTCCATTCATGGGGGTGGTTGATGGTTCAACCACCAGTCCTTTCCTTCATTAACTGATTCCTGTCCTTGGGTTTGGGAGGAGGTTTATTATTCCCCAACAAGGGGAAAATTTGGGGTCTTTGACATAATGGACCCTCTCTAGTTTTCCCATTCTTTTCCTCTTATGATATCAAGGAGAGTACTTCAAGGATTCACCCCCAGAGTCATTTGTTGGAAATCTAAACAACATTACATTTACATCGTTCACATACCATGTCATGGTAATCCTAATTAATGATTAGTTACAAGCTGGGGGAAACAAGGGTATTACACTAAAATTCCTTGCGTGCTGCATAAATTTACTATCATAAAGTAATACTAGTATCCCACTTGACACTTTCTTTGTTTATTATGTATATCATGCCAATAATTCTCTCTTTCCTTCTGAACTTGTTGATGGAAATATACAACAAACCGATCTTCCTCAAGTTGTACTAACTGTGACAATCTCTCCTCTATTTCACGAGAGTTCGATAGATTAGTGATATTTGCAATGCGTAGTCTAGGTAGAATAAAATCCATTGGCATCACTGATTCTTTCCCATAGAAGAACTTGAAAGGTGTCTTCCCTGCCAAATTTTTACTTGTAGTCCTATAGGCCCATAACACTGCATGAACTCTTAAGTTCCAATCATCTATCCCTATGTTGAAATTTTTTGTCAAAGCATTCTCTAATATTTTACTAAAAGATTCCACTATCCCATTGGCCTGAGGATGATACGAGGTACTCTTCTGATGATGAATTTGAAACTCCTCAGTCAATGCTGCAATTTTTTTATTCAGAAAGTTGGTTCCTTGATCGTTGAGTAATATGTGTGGACATCCAAACTGTGTGACTACATTATCAAACAAAAACATCGCAACAATCTCCATAGTGCAATATAGAACTGGTGTTGCTTCTTCCCATCTTGTCAAGTACTCTATCGTAGTGATTATGTACCTTTCCCATGATCTTCTTGCTTGTGGGTTGATTGGCCCTACAAATTATATGGCCCATTTATCAAATACTTGCAAGGTAACTTGTGGGTATAGAGTCATTTCATCCCTCCTAGATGTATTTCCCACTCTTTGAAATACATCACATGACTGGTGATATTCCTTATCATATTTATGAAGTGTAGGCCACCAGAGCCCTGTGTAAAAAATATTTTGTGTAGTCTCCTTCCCTGCATAATGTCCTCCGACAATCTCGTCATTTGCTTCTACGAGTATCAATGGTCTTTCATGTTTCAACACACATCGTCTTAATATTCCGTTTTCTCCCAACTTGTATAAATTATCTGCAATCAACTAATAATCCACTGCTTTGACTACCAATTTTTTCTTCTGCACCACTATCATTTTGGATGGGGCCATCCCTGTACTTAGAAACTGCATGATATCCAAGAAGTAATTATCCACCATTTTAACTGCAAATAGCTGTGCATCTGGTAAGTTGTCATCTAAATTGCCTACATCTTCTCTTGATAATATGCACGATAGATGATCTGGCCCTACATTCAACTTCCCTGGTTTTACCACAACCTCAAAATCGTATTCCTGGAAAAACAATAACCATATTCATATTCTCCCCCCAACACTGGCTTGTTCACTAGGTATTTTAATGCATAATGGTTTGTGTACATATTAAAGTGAGATCCCAATAAATAATGTCTGAACTTTTGTAGTGAATATACCATTGCCAATCCTTCTCGTTCTGTAGTGGTGTAATTCTTTTCAGCTATAGACAACTTCCTGCTTGCAAAAGAAATTGGGTGATCTTTGTCCCCATCCCATGGTTGAGATAGTACCGCGCCCAATGTTATGGAAGATGCATATACATGAACATGGAACTCCTTGTTCCAATATGGAAATATCAAAATCGACGCGGTTACTAGGTTTTTCTTTAATATGTCCAAACCCTTATGCCAATCCTATTCCATTGGAACTTTGCTTCCTTATTTAGCAACTTTTCCATTGGTGTTGTGATCTGCTTGTATCCTTTGATAAATTTCCTGTAATATCCCGTGTGATCCATAGTTTCCCTTAGTTTTCTGAATAATGTAGGTGGTTCTAAATCCAAAATTATTTCAATCTTGGTTGGATCTACTAGTACTCCTTGCTTGTAGACTACATGGCCCAACAAAATTCCAAACAATGCTAAAACAAAAAATTCTTCAGGTTCAATGAAATCTGAAATTATCCAACATTATCCTAAGTACTTCTATGTGACCCTTTAGTAGACTGAACACAGTCCAATCATCTAAGTATACATCCAGGAACTTATGAATAAATTCCTTGAACGCTACTACCACTACTCTGGAAAACACTACAGGGGCATTCTTCAGTCCAACGGGAATTACTATATATTGATAAATTCTTCATTCTATTGCGAATGTGGTCTTGTACCTGTCTTCCTATGCAATTTTTGTCTAATGGTACCCCAATAATCCATCTGTGAATGAATAAATCTCTTGGCCTCCTACTTTCTCTAGTACCTCATCTAGTGTGGGAAATGGATCATGTAAACATGCATCATTAAACTTCCTTAGATCCATGCAAATATTGATTCCTCCTATCTTCTTATCTTGCACTGCCATTGGACTGATCCATTTTGATTCCTCCATGGGTTCGATGATTCCTACATCCAACATCCTATCTGTTTCGGCTTTCACCTTCTCTTTGTACTTTGGATTTAGCCTGTAAGGTCTTTGTCGTACTGGCTTAACACCTGGTTTCAAGGGAATATTCATCTCACCTAAGTCTCCAACTGTTCCCTTCATCTTCGAGAATGTATTTGGGAGTAGGTCCTGATATTCTTGCAGCAAGTCTGCAATCTTCTCTATTGTCTCATCACTCCAATAGTCTCCTATCTGCACACACTTTGGGTTCTCCGTCATCCCAATGTTTACCTTTAGTGTTTTTATGGGTTGAATATATGTGACAGACTCAATCTCTAGCTCTTCTACTTCCCATTCTCCTTTTGTCTGATGTACTTGTATGTTTATATGATCTTCTTCATCATATTCTTCCTTAGCCACATTGTAGCACTCCAATAACTCATGGACAATCATAGTATCTTTGTGTGCACTGCAAACTGGTACCACCTCCGTCAGCCCTTATTCTGAGAAGATATTAGTTTGAATATGTTGTAGTGCTGCATCTATTTATGGGGATTCATGTTCAAATGTAAATGTGACTTTTAATATCTGAGCCAACTCTTCTCATCTTTCCATTTCTCTGCACATTTCCAATTCCAGATAGTAGTTCTTCGAAATTGTATCCATTGTATGTATAAATTTGTGCTTCCATTTTGTTTCCAGTATTGAACTCCATAAAGTACTACACTTCTCAACTTGAAATGCTGGATCACTCTCTCCTATATACTTATGTGCAATGTTTTCTACCTCAGTACCAAACCTTACTTGCATTAGTCTCCTACAATGTGACCAGTCTTTCATCCCCTCTATGTGTGCAACCCACCATCTGGTTGGAGTCACTTTTAGGACAACATCTAGTGCTAAAAAATTTTGTTGTTTGAGTACCTGCAAATCAAATTCCTTTACAAATAGGCTTATATTAGTTAATTCATGATACCTTGGTGGATCACATAGTTCTATACTGTTCCAATCCTGTGCAAGGATCGGGTCCTGCGTGCACATTGTTTAGTTGAGACTTCATGCATCCTCTGTTGACAATGCTCTAAACCTTCCTGCAAGTTTGATGCATACGAACCGATACTTATCCAACTTAGCATGCCATCTAGATTAGGGTTGACATAATCGTCCATTCACGCGGTCATGTTATATAAATTGTCAATGTTGTTTCCTCTTGCTGGTTATATGTATCTCTTTCCTTCTGTTGGAAATAATGGTGCAGTAAATTTCAAATATCCAACTTCAAATATCATATCCCTCCTCTTCAAGTTAATGATCACCTGGTTATCAAAATCCCATTTTATTCCCATTAGTGCTATATATGGTTGACTGTCATCCACGATCTTAATAACCTCAAAGTCGGCCACATTGCGCACCCCATCCATGTTCATAGGTACTCCTATTGATCAACCAATCAATAATATTTTGTTCTAATTTGTGATCCTTAACTCAACATGATATCATACTAGCTTGGGTTTTCCCATCATTTCCCAGGTCTGTTTAGGCAATACGTTCACATCAGACCCCAAATCCAAGATAACATTATCCACATCATATTCCCCAATTTGTGCACTGAATCTTAATTCTTCGTTGGTCCTCTTTTTTCACTGTACCTGATTCACCATTATTTGTGCGATGGGAGTTTCCCTTTCTTATGTATAGTGATCAATCATGTCATATAGTGTTTTCAATGCAAATTCATCCTTCATTAGTTCTATGCAACTTCTCAAGAATTATTTTAGCATGCTTCCTTTCACATTTGATTTTTATGGTACAACGTGATATCTAACACGAGGAACA
>JZKD02S1475457.1:0-10811 GCA_000966675.3 Picea glauca | reverse complement strand
ATATATGTTATTGATGAGGGAAGAAATTATATGCACACATTCTTGAATGGAAACCTAATTTAAAGAAAGAAAGCAAAATTGATTAAATTTTTAATTTGTTTATTAAACATGCATTAGGGTCCCTACTGGTAGAAAATATGGTTGTAGAGCCTTTGGATCACTCCCTCAGGTGGCTCAAGGTATTGCAACAATACTCTATTAGACTCCTCATTCTTACTTAACCATGCCATACTAAACCTATCTCTTAAAAGGAATAACTATTCTATAGAAATAAAACTTAATTTGTTCATGAAGAAAACTAAAAATATGATAAGTAATAAAATAATAAGTTTGACAATTTAAAACAACAAATTAGAAACAAGTAAAAGCATGAAATTGAAATTATGTACAAGATTGCTAAAATCTCATGAGAATAAAGGGTTGTTTGCATGAGTATGAAAAGGAAGCATAATAAAATATATACCAACATCTACGAATATGAAAAAAAAGTAAAACCATGAAATTAAAATTATGTAAAATATGACTAAAATCTCATGAGAGTAAAGGTTTTTTTACATGAAAATGAAAACGAAAACATATGAAAATCTATAGATATGAACAAATAAAACAAGTGTGCATGCTGAGGGTGTGGGGTCCCTCCATGTCTTAGCTTGCACACTAGAAGCTACGCATCAATGGAAAATCACAAAGGTTTCATGTATTAATGAAATGGAAGCTTTAATCAGAGCTCTAGGACTGGAGTTTTTGAATAACAAACTCACAAAATAATTATCAAGAGTTTTTAATTGAAAAATTTACCTAGAGATGTGATTTGCCTTGCTTTATACACAAAATATGAAACTAATTTATAAAAATTGTCTTTGTCGCCGACCATAAGTTATTTTGAGGTTACATTTCGATCGATTCGACGTCATCCCAAACTCATATCGTGGAATACATCAAGCGAAATCAAATCTGGGTGAATTTAGTGGTTTGTTCTTCTTTTTTTTCCCTCAAAACGACATGTGTTGATCGTGCATTGATTGAGCCCTTGCAAATGGATTTTTCCCAAACCAATAGGAAATTAAGAATACCATGAACACAAGGAACACAACCCATGTTCTTGTCTTTTCTCAGGTATCCTGTAAATACTACAACGACGAACAAATTACAAGAACTCAACTTTTCTCGTAAAAACTGGTAAAATCGACTTTTCAATGCACAAAAATTGCTAATATGAAAATGATAGAAATTCCTTTTTGATGATTTTCTGGGTCAAATTGAGGATAAAATATGGAAAAAGTGGTGTATGGTGGGTTTATTAAGTCCAGATTAGGGTTTATTATGAAGGCTAGTTGGCACCAAAAAAAAATTCTCAACATCTCCTCCAAGGTGAAGGTGTTTCATGTTCTCATGCAAAAAAAATTGTGTCTCTTTGTATCTTCACAAACCTTCTAATGCCTCTCCTTTTTACAAAAGTACATCTACATATGATGGGCATACTTTCTGAAATTGTCGTTTTTGCATAAGTAATCATATGTTTAAATTTTTTCTTTTAGCCCTTAAATACTTTTTTTTGTTGAAACCATTTGTATGCTTTCTTAGAGATGACAATGTTTTCTCTATTAAGGTTCTTGTTTTCTTCATTGATTATACCATTCTATTCAATAATTTTCTTGTTCCTCCCCCTAAGAAAATCATTGAGTTTTTATGTACAACTCTAGTACCTCCATCTCCTCTACTTGTCTTTTTAATCTCCTAATATTCCTCTTCTTTTTCTTTATTTTTTTTTGTAAAGAAGATATATTTGGCATGTGAGATTTTTATTTTTTTTCCTTTGAAATTCTTTTGATTTTATCCTCAAGTTTTTTCGTCATCTGGTGCTTCTTTTTCATTTGTAGAAAAAGGTTCTTCATATATCGTTGTATACATATTTTCATGGACTATTTGACCTGTAGAAAATTGTTCCTCTACAGCTTCCATGTTTTATAAGGGGGCAATATAAATTAGGGAATAATGAAAAATGGAACAAAATTATAATAATACTTATTATGAAAATAGGATAGGATTATGAACTAAAATTTTTGGGGTTGATAAACATAATTTTTATGAGGACAATGGTATAGAAAAAGGTGTATAGAAAAAGACATTCATCGTTAAGATTTAATCTAATATTTTTAACAAGATTCAAAACATTTAAAAGTGACTCTCACCAAATACTTGACACAAACTGATCTCCCTAGATCCACCTGGATCTAGAACAAAGCAAGATAGAACATGACTCTTTCCCTAGATTTTAACCATTGAATTAAATAGGAGGCAAGAATAAAGAACATTCCTTATGATCATTTCCTATGGTCTTTGTTTCTCCCACTTCGCTCCAGTGCTCTCATGCAGCCAAGACCAAGACAACACAAACCAACCAAAGTGAAGAAAGCACAATCTATTCAATAGTCAATCTATGTATATGATCAAGGAATTATACAATAAAGTGGAATCAACTTTATGGGAAAGGGACATATTACTGTATCATATTAATAGAAAGTAAAGATTACAACCTGCGCCTTGATGTTGCAAACTTCCTTTCGATGTCCCTTGGCTCTGACACACACACTTGCTCACTGGTATGAAGAAAAGTCAACTCCTTTGGATGAACTTGCTGGAGTCTCTAAGCTGCTATAGCATCAGTCCTTCACACAATTGTTTCACCAATTCTCCAATGAATCTTGCTTAACCTTCTTTCCTAACCTTTTCCATGATAATTCCCTCAATATATAGGAGAGAATGCATTAGTTACTTGGATAAGAATGATCCCAAAATATCAGGGAATCCAGTACTAGGATAACCATTCGAATGCCATCTCATCCTTCTAGAAGATTCCTTTCTAGAAGCATCGAGAATTCATTTTTTTCCTTGCTTTAGAAAGAGTTCGCACCCTAGCAGTTCAACTCAGTGCGAACTTCTCGCACCCTGGCTTAAGGTAGCCTGCGAGAATCCTGCATTCTCGCAGACAAATATACTAGCAGCCTCTGAACAGTCTTCAAAAATGAGTTTTCTGGAAGAGATTAAAATAACTTTTTCTCAGGAGAAAGTTCTTATGAAGAGCTTGAGTACACCATCATCAATACATCATCATTATGACCAAAATCATGGGTAACAACCAGATCACCAACATCGACCAAATAGAATGACGCCATCATGGCAGTCATGGATAAATTGAGCAAGTTCGCCCATTTTATCCCCATAAAATCGACTTGCAAGGCAATAGATATCTCCATCATATTCATGAAGGAGATATTCAGACTACATGGTATGCCTAAAAAGATCGTGTCTGACAGAGACATGAAATTTACTTCCAACTTTTGGAAATCCTTGATGGTTGGTCTACAGACCAAATTATTATTTAGCACAGCCTATCATCCTCAAACTGATGGACAAACGGAAAGAGTGAACCAAATATTAGAAGACATGCTAAGAATGCATGTAATGCATTAACCTAAAAAGTGGGAATATTACCTGCCACTGATAGAATTTTCCTACAATAACAGCTACCAAGAATCCCTGAAGATGAGTCCTTTCGTAGTCCTCTATGGTAGACCGTGAAACACTCCAGTCAGTTGGAGTAACCAAGTAAACATAATTACTATTCGACCCGACATGTTGAAAGAAATGGAACAACAAGTGATTCAGATAAAACAAAATCTAAAGGTCGCTCAGAACAGACAGAAAAGTTACGTCGACCGAAAGAGAACTCCAAGAGAATTCAATATGGGAGACCCCATATATCTCAGAGTTAGGCCCAAGAAGACTTCCCTGAGGATGGGAGCTTGTGCAAAGTTGGCACCTCGGTATTGTAGACCCTTTGAAGTTCTAGATAGAGTAGGACCTATAGCCTATAGGCTAGCACTTCCTCCCACAGTAAAAGCACATAATGTTTTCCATGTTTCATTATTGAAGAAATATGTACTTGATTCTAATCATATAATTGACTGGTCTATGATCTAGGTGGAATCGGAGGGAGAATTCCTACCAGAACCTCAATGCATACTGGACAAAAAGGAAACCCCACTCAGGAACCAAACCATTGCACAGGTCAAGGTGCAGTGGAAACATTTTGGCCCAGATGAGGCTACATAGGAAATGGAATATGCCATGAAATAGGCATATCCGATTTTGTTTACTTCTGTACATATACGTCATATTGATAGATAGAACATCGAGGAAAATGTTCCTTTAAGTGGGAGGGAATTGTAACACCCCGTTTCCCCCAGTCTATAAAAATAACTATATTGGCCAAGAACTATGGAAAACTCAAAGATGTGAATGTTTGATTTGATGGGCCTTTGTATAAAAGGTTGATGAATGTAAATTATGTTATGAATATGTGTTGCATGACTACTAGTGAGGATATGTGCTAAAAGAGACCACGATGGCTAATGAGAGGTGGTGGAATGGACCTAGAATGGTTTCATTAACTTCCACCGAGCCAGTATCGTACTAGTTTTTACTTTCTCAAAGACCAAAGCAACTCTCTGACCCTTGAATGGATTTCCTGTCAGATTTGTAGGTGGGGAGTCTCCTCAAGAGTTAATGAGGGGATGGGGATGAACCACCCATCCGTAAAATCTCCCAGACCTGACCACGGACGAGGAAATTCATGCCACACGCAATCTTGTAGAGAAAAGGCAAGAGAGGAAGTGTGGTAAGGGGTAGAGAGAAGGGAACACGTGCGACAGGGATCGCGGAAGAGAACACTGAGAAAATCGGAAAATACAGGGAGTTCTTAATAGAGGAGAAGGAGAGTAACCTTCGTCCTTGACTTTCGTTGAGCTGGAAGTAGGAGAGTGAATCTCAAGCATCGTGGTCTAGCTCGGGGGTGGCTAGTGGTAAATCTGTTAGGAGTCACTGAGCCTACGGTTGGGTGGAAATGAGCAGGGATGATTTTAAGGATGGAAATTTGTTTTAAAATGTAGAAACCTTGGCGAATCTTACTAATCCTTCATATTCCAACTATAAATGTTTGGCGATATTTTTGTAAAAATATTCAAATTTATTAGGATTTTATATATTTTTTATCAAAAATTTGCAATTTTTAAGGTAAAATAATTTTATCCTATAGAATTTGGGTGAATCATTTTTAAAATAGCGAATCTCATTTTTGGAAAAACCATGGAAAATTAGCCCATGGGAGAAATTTAGCCCCTAAAATCATCCATGGAAATGAGCACCCCTCTCAGCAGTCGCGTCACACCTGGTGTTTCTGATAAGTGTTTATATCTTGTATCTTGAATTGAATATCCTGGACACATGCTCATGTTTATACGCTCATAAATGGTTTATGTATAGAAGTGTTTGCCTTTTGTTTTGATTAGAAATAATGGATGCATGCTTATACTTGTATGCCCATAATCAGTTTATGTATAGAATGAATAATTTCAGAATACAAGTCCATTCCCTTGAGATTTGTTCCATCTACTTGAGTCACGCTATGTCCTGGTTTGATTTCTCGAAGGCACCTCCTCCCGGGATGTTTCCTCGCATTCTAGAACCGGAGTGAGTTCCTTGAAAAGACTACCGTTATAGTAAGCCCACGAGTTTAATTTACCCCTGTCACAGAGTTCATAGCTTGGAGAATTAGGAAGGCTTTTCAGTCAGGTCACCAAGCCTAGGAATAATTACCCAAGAACCCTCTGAAGGATCATGTGATCTGAGTTTGGAAACCTTGTACAAGAAAGAGTAGTTCTCTTAGGTTTCAATGTTTCGGCACACGGGAAATCAAAGGGCAAGACCCCTGGTCTACACCAATCGCGAAATCCTGGTATACGAAACCCTGAATCGGTTTAGCATGAATAGGTTTCGGCGTTTCGACACCCGGGAAACCAAAGGACAAGACCCCTCATCTTCGCCAATCGTGAAATCTCAGTATACAAAACCCCGAATCGGTTTAGTGTGAATAGGTTTCGGTGCTTCGGCACTCGGGAAACTAAAGGGAAAAACCCCTCGTCTTCGCCAGTAACGAAATCCTGGTATACGAAACCTTGAATCAGTTTAGCGTGAAAAGGTTTCGGCATTTCGGCACCCGAGAAACCAAACGGCAAGACCCCTCATTTTCACAAGTCGTGAAATCCCGGTATATGAAACCCTGAATCGGTTTAGTGTGAATGGGTTTCGGCATTTCAACACCCGGGAAACCAAAGGGAAGGACCCCTCATTTTCGCAAGTCATGAAATGCTGGTACACAAAACCCTGATGCACTCTGTGGATGAGGCCTAGGTCACCGGACAGGGTCTTGTGGTAGGAAGGAGGAGTCCCGAAACAATCTAGACCGACCATTTGTAGGGATGCGTGGCGAAGATCTAAAGACATCGGGGTTCTGGAGATCGGGGAAATAGGAGTGAAGACCCTGCCAAAATCCCGAAAGGTAGAATGTCGGGATTTAATCCGGTCCATTGATAAAGTTGACGATCTGGACCATAGACCCCGATGATACCGGGCTTTCGGGTTTCGAGGATTGAAGGAGCAAGGGTTCCTTGCAACAAGAATCTCGAAAGTCGAGTTCCAGTACCGCCATTTTGTGTTAGCATGTGTTCACTGATGTGGTCACATGGAGTAGGAAAAAGGGGAGCCAAGGAGCTTGTTAAACCCATTTCGGGTCTCAACACTTAAAAGGACAGGGAGCCGAGGAGAGCTTGCACACATAAATCCTAAAACGTGAAGGCTGGAAACACCTTTTTGGTAAGGCTTGTGTTCATAGCCAATGATCACATGGAGGAGGATAAGGGAAGGGATGCTCTGTGCTAGGCCCCATAGAAATTCGGGGATTTTGTCCCTCGAAGAAAATACAAAAAGACAAAAAATCTAGGTTGTCGTAGTGGGTCCGTGACAATTGTCATTGATATGATGAATATGGATCAATGCGTTGTCATTGATACATGATGAAGATGGATCGATGTGGTTTCATTGGTATATGATGCATTGTTGGAAAAACGTATAGATGACTCATTACTTTCTTATCATGATTGATAAGGTGCACAAATGGATGAACTCCAAAGTGGTCCCCTTATGGTGAAAGCCCTCACGGGAAGATGCTTTGTGGATTGAGTTATCCTAGAAGAATGGTTGGAGGAACCAAGCTCTCATTATTGTCTTATCATGATTCATAAGGTGTACAAATGGATGAAATCCAAAGTGGTCCCATTATGTTGAAAGCCCTCATGGGAAGATGCTTTGCAGATTGAGTTATCCTAGAAGAATGGTTGGAGGAACCATGCTTGTATGTGGAATAATGAGATGAAGATCAAGGAAATTGTCGGTGAAACTATCCTAGATGGATAGTGCTTGTCATGTCATTTCCGTTGGTATGTGGAATGTCACATAACTCTTCATGGTTTGAGATTTATGGTCTTACGAAGATGAAGGACCCCCAAATGAAGGATTAAAAACCCGAAGGATTGTAGTCCGTAATAAAAATAAAATTGTACATACATCTTGTGTTCTTTGTGTTCCTTGTGGTGATGACTTGCTGATGATATATTATTGATATATGTTGACATTTAACTGATTATAAATGACAACAATGAGTAATGAGTTAATGTTTATTGTTAACTAAGGAGTTTTGCGAAAAATAGCCCTACCCTTTTCACCCCACCCCCCTCTCAGTCTAGTCGGTGTGTCCAACAATTGCTATCAGAGTGGGCCTTCACTACAAGCCTTAACAAGCTTGAAGGAGATCCATAGACACACAAATGGATGATGAAATACCAATCCTTGATGAGGAAAACTATTCTACTTGGAGAATAGAGATGAGAGTGCATTTGAAGACAATGGAAGCAACTATTTGGAAGGCAACCATTGGTGGATCAGTTCCGTTGAAGAACAAGTCAAAGTTTGCAGCTCAAAGGGAAGGAAATAAGAATGATGCATTGTCTCTTAAGACCATTCTTAGTGGACTCTCAAGACCTATCAAAGAGATCATGGGACAATGCACTTCTGCCAAGGATCTATGGCTAAATCTAGAGGAGACATATCAAAGCAAGAAGGAGAAGGAATACATTGAAGACCACTCCATCAAGATTATCAAAGGTAAAGAATCTCCAAAAACCCTTGATTGTATTATTTCTACATGTGATCTTGAAAACATTTCAAATGAAGACAAAGAATCAAGTGATAATGTTGGGAAAAAGGAAGATCTTGAAGATACTTCAAATAAAGGTAAAGAATCTCCAAAGACTCTTCATTGCAATCATTCAAAATGTGATTATGTTGAAATTTTCTCAAGTGAAGAAGATGATCTAGAAAAAGTTTGTGTAAAGTTTGATGGAAATTATCCCATGTAAAGAATAGAAGAAGATCTATTATAACTTCAAAAGGAAGTTGAAGAGGGTTTATATAGATACAAAAGTGATGATTTTTATACACACTATAACTATCTTTTGGATAACACTAAGAAGTTTCTTAGGAGGAAACAAAGGCGCATCTTGAAGTTAAAGGGAATTCTCAAATAACAAGAAGAGAGCAATACGAATAAATTGGAAGAAAATGAAGAAGGGATCACCAGACTAAAGAATGAAAAAAAAGATATGAAGGTAAATGATGAGATTAGCAAAAGTTTTGAAACTATTATTCATCTCAAGACCCAAATTGAAGAAGCCAAAAGGGTAGAATAACTTTTGAAAAAACAAATTAATGAAAAGGAAGAGTCATGTGATAAGTTAGAAGCTGAAATTGTTGACCTTAGAAAGAAGGTAGAAAAGTCAAACAAATTCTTGAATAGATCAAAAATCTTGGATGAGATCTTGGAAAGTCAAAGATCACCATATGATAAATCAGGTCTTCGATACAAAGAAAAAGCTACACATGCTGAAGCAAGAACCTCAAATAAGCATGAGGTAAGTCCATCAAAGAAGGAAGACAATATTGCAAAGAAACCATCTACACAAGGGATGGAAAATTTCAAAAGAACAAAGAAACAAAGACATCAAGAAGCTATCTTTGGGACACCAAAGCAAAGGTATGAAAGTATTTTTCATGGGCATTGTTATTCATGTAATGAATATTGTCACAAAGCCTTTGAATGTAGATCTTATGAAAGAAGTTATAATGAAATATTTCATAACACCATAAGGTGTTGGATATGTGATCAAGTAGGACACATTGTTGTTCACTGTAACACCATGAGATGCTACATCTACAGTGGATTTGGCCACAAATCCTAGGAGTCCTAGAACACAAGAATAAATTCCATGATGAGGAATTCACATAGCATGGCTAGAAGAAGGAATGAAGTAAGGGAGACATATTTGAAAATATGGATGCTCAAAGCTCAAGTTCTGAGGAGTAGGGACATCTACAGAAGTGGGTGAAGAAGACAAAGCAACCAGAACATAATGAAAGATTGAAGGGAAGTTCAAAAATGTCATCTACTGAGGTATACGCGGGTGACAGTGGTATTAGTCGTGTACATACGCATGCTTACCTTTTATAGGTCATGTACGTATGCGATATGTCTGTGCAACAGGCTGCATATATGTGGTGAAGCCTAAGGAAAAGGGCTATGCACATGGATTGCAATTTGATGTGATGGTATAACTCTATGATGTAAGGTATGACATGGTTTATTGCAGGTTCTGACATTGTTTGTTTCAAGTTTTCATGATTCTATATTGGATTATGTAAGGTGATGATGTAAAATAAAATATTGGGTGCATGGAACTAACCCATGAGTATGGATTGATGCATTTTCTGTTGAATAGCAATGTCGTTTATGACAGTGAAGTTATGACACCTTGGTTATGTGATATATCTTGATGATGTATTGAAAGCTTACTTGTTGGAAAGTTTGATGCATGCATTTAGCATATGGATGGGCTACACATTGGGACGTGTGGTTGGAGAGTTGATGAGGTGATCATGTTGTACATCATTGATGATTCATAGCTTGATCTATAATTGATACATTTTGGTACACTCATAGATGGCATATGCTTGATGATACTACACCATTGGTACTACTTGATCAACACAACAATTGGTATTTGTTTAAGATATATGATTGTGGCACTTGGTTCATGATGGAGACATATAATGAGTGATATGAACCATGGTTGGCATATTGGTGGATGCACATGGTTGGCATATTGGTAGATGCACATGTTGGCATGTTGATAGAGGCATATGATTGATACATTCCATGGATGATATCTTTTGGCACATTGCATGATGTTGATGTACATAGGTGTTGTCCATGATAAGCACACATTTTGGTACAATATGTACTTGGTTGATATTTTACTCATGATTCTATATTTTATTGTTGGCATATCTGTTGTTTCATGATGGATGGTATGGCATGAGTTTGATGCATGAACAGGTCCAAGGATCATTATATGGTAGCATATTGTTGATCTTGTAGAGAAGATAGGGGGAGACATACCCATAGGGGGAGTCATTCTTCTTCCCATGATTCTAGGAGGATATATTTATCATATGCATACCTAGAAAAGAGCCCTATATGTGAAGAAAGAGCATAGAGGCATAACTCCAGGAGGAGCGATGGTCACATGGGGAGTATGTTCGATGTATTTTTAGCATTACATCAGAGTGATATCCCTTGTTCAAAAGGGGAGATATTATTCAGAGGAAGATCAAAGGAACTCAGATAGGAGGAGCAGCCCCAAGGAAAGTTCAAGAAGGGGGAGCATCCTCAAGAGGAGAATGACCCTTTTCCATTGATGTCAAAGGGGGAGAGATAGTCACATTGATGTGATTGATGATTATTGATTGGGAGAGATAGTCACATTTGGGAGAGACAGTCACATTGACTATTGATGTAG
>JZKD02S1475446.1:0-10811 GCA_000966675.3 Picea glauca | reverse complement strand
AAATATATATATCTATAACACAAAGCTCAAAGATGTCGAAAAAGGAAAAAATAATAATAACAATTAAAAAATCAAACATGATAAAAACATATAACAAAGAGGAACTAAACAAATATATATATATCTATAACACAAAGCTCAAAGATGTCGAAAAAGGAAAAAATAATAATAACAATTAAAAAATCAAACATGATAAAAACATATCACAAAGAGGAACTAAACAAATATATATATCTATAACACAAAGCTCAAAGATATCGAAAAAGGAAAAAATAATAATAACAATTAAAAAACCAAACATAATAAAAACATATAACAAAGAGGAACTAAACAACTAATAATATTAATTATTAATATTATCAAATCCAGAGAGGGTAGGGTATGTATAGTTCCGTAGACTTTATCACTCAGATTATTGGGCAGAGGAGGGTCCCTTTCCCACAAACAAGAAGGTTTCATACACCAATTTAGTGTTGCTTGGCCGTGACCTTAAAAATAGATTATTATTGTTATTATTAATATAAAATGTTATTAGAATTGATATTAACATTAAAATGAATAATTAGTATTAACATTGAAATCAATATTATTAATAATTAATATTCATAAGAACCAAGACCATATTAATATTATTAATAATGAAATTAATGACCATCATTGTTAATGTTTATAAATGCAATATTGATATCCATATTAATCTGTCATTGTTAATGTTTATAAATACAATATTGATATCCATATTAATTGTAATAATCAATATTAATGTAATATTATTAATAATCACATTAATGGACATCATTGTTAATATTTATAAATGTAATATTGATATCATATTAATCGGTCATTGTTAATGTTTATAAATACAATATTGATATCCATATTAATTGTAATAATCAATATTAATGTAATATTATTAATAATCTCATTAATGGCTATCATTGTTAATGTTTATAAATACAATATTGATATAAATATTAATTGTAATAATCATTATTAATGTTAATGTTAATATTAATAATATTAAAATTTATTAATAAATAAATGAAAAATCAATAAAAAGATAATAAAGAATTATAAAGACAATCTATATATATGAAATTGAAATAGCATAAAAATTATTAGGAAAGAAAAAATAGTATTAAAGAATCAAAATCAAAATAAGTATTAATTAAAAAAGAAATGATCGAGAGAAAACCTGACTATTTTACTTCGTTCTTCCATGGTAGATCAAAAGGAGCCAAGTCTCACTAATCTCCAAACCGTATCCCTATTAAGACTATTGAGGTGCTTAATTATTTCCATTGCTTCTTTAATTCAATGTTAAAATAGTGCCTCGGATGGGGTGACTTCTTGACTACCTAGAGAAACTGTGGATGCATACAGACCAACGTCACTTCGTACTCAACCCACGTCCTTTTTGAAAACACTTGGCATCCTTCATCTTTGGAAGTGGAAGGACGTCAGGAGTTAACAAAGTGAGTAGCCTTATGTGATGACGATCTGGGTAATGATGTTGCCACTACTCTTAATGCTCTCAGTGCAAATGAATATCACCTCCACATGGACTCTCTCATTTCATTGCTAGAAAATAATGAACTTAGGCCATTACGATTTGAAGAAGGTGATCATTACGAAGAAAGGGGAGTTGGACACAAGGCTAGATTCTCCCTCTGTGATGATGAAGCCATATTTCGCTCGATACATGCACCTCGACTTGGCACATGGAAGGAGGATGTTAAAAGATGCTCGGGTTCAGGATATGATTGCAGACCTGGAGGGGACAAGACAAACTCACACTCTCATCTATTTGTCTTCGATGAAGAGTATGAATAAGGTTGGAAATGAAAGTATCGAGCAGACTTGGAGGTTCCTTGTTAGAAAGTATTGGGTCTTTCTACTATAGTCTTGGACAACATTGTCTTGCATTTTATCTCTCTACGTGCTATGTTTCATCTTCTTATTTTGTCTGCTCTAGGCATCATGGCACCCCTAGGAAGGAGGCTTGGTCATCTTACTTCCACCTAACTTCGAGCTTTTAAAGCTGTCAAAGCTACAGTAGAATTCTACTCTGACACTGTCCCCACTGAAGCTCAGGAAGCCATGCAAGACGGGGAGGGGGAAGTTCGTATTGTTCTTAAATTCAAGGAGGTTGATGAGGTGGAGGAAGAAGTTGGAGACACGATTCTGGATGTGGGTTGTACTAGAACCAAAAATTCCATCTTCTTTTGCATGATTGAACTCTATTGGGACACTAAAACTTTGGTAGCTTTGGGGTTGTTTCCCAAAGATGATGATTTTAGGCAGCTCATGGGCCACATGGAATCTATGAACATTCAAAATGGTTACGCTATGGATATCTTCTAATCGACGATGGATCGGCTTGGTGGGACCTTTACTCCCCTATATCAACACTACTTTGGTCTATAAACTTCGAATGTTGCTGCCCAAATGAATGCTTTTGTTGCTACTCACCAACAAGTTTCTTAGGATCGTTGATGAAAGCTATTTTAGTTGTAGATTCTTTTTTTTTTTCTCTATTATCTAGATTGTTATAAGCTAGCCATAGTTAGACAGAAGTGTGAACATGTTCAAACAACTAATTTTCAATCTTTAAAGCATATGAACAACTTATTGGCCTAGTTTCCCCATAGGGGCAGTGTTTTTGGTTGCATAGAGACTTTCATGGTCTCCTGGGGATGGATTTGATATGATCTCTTTGTATATTTTGTTTATAGTTAATATGATATCTACTTACCAACAAAACAAAAATGTTTAAAATAGTGATCTTCTTTTTCCAAGATTTTGATGTCCTCCAAGCACACATGTTGCTTGGTTATTAGGGAATGCTCTACTAATTCCAAGGTGTGGACATGATCATTCTCTATATGTTCCCCATGCTCTTTAATAAATTTTTCTTCTAGGTTACAAATCCTGGGAAAAACCCTCAGTACTTCCCCCTATTTCGAGGATGGTACCCAAAGTAAACCTTAGAATATTTATGGCACAATGCCGGTGAACAACAAGGATTGAAGCCATTACAATAATATACTTATTAAGATATCAACATGTCACTTGTATTAATTGAACATAGGTGGGGAGGATAACAAACATTCCTTCCAACCACCCAAGCTAAACCCAATTGACATGCTCTTTAATCGTTACTTGAAATGAATGCCCAATTTGTTCGATGTAACACTTATTGCATGAACACTCAATCTTATAGGCCCCTTTGTAATGACAATGGTCAAAAGAGTCTTTAAAAAATCCCATTTTCTACTTAATGGTTTCCATTGACTTGAAAGAGTTTGTGATCTCCTTCCTTATGAAGACATTGGCAATCTTATCAACAACCCTTTAAATGTAAGGTAGGTGAGATCTCTTGCTAGAGATATCACTATTTAGGGGTTGAGGCTCACCTCCCTCTCTTTCCATGTTTCTTCTCATTGCACGCTTTATGTCCTTATTCCTATATTCTATGTTCTTGAAGATCTCTATTCGGTCGTATTTTTCTTTCTCAAAGAGTTCCTCGTTAGGGATTTAGATAGCCCTGTTCGCGGGGGTGTTAATAAATTCAATATTTTAGAGGACTAATGAGAATATTTTGCATGAAGACAGTTCTCTGTATGGGTTTTCTTCCTATAGATCTCATGTCCAAAGTAGCCCTCCTAATTCCTAGTAATCAACACATCCAAGAAAGGGATGCTATCATTCTCCTCTAATTCCATGGTGAGCTTAATTTCCTCAGAGAGATAATTAAGATGCTCGAAGAATTTGTTAAGTTCTTCTCTCTCATGAGGCCATATGATCACATTAATGTTATCCACATATCTCTTCCATATTGTTGGCTTCGGGGGATATGTGTCCAGTTCTCTTTTCTCAATTTTTTCCATAAAGAGATTGACAATTATCAGAGAAAGAAGAGAACCCACTAGAACTGATCAATATATCATCGAATTCTACTTTCTTAATAATTCTCACGAAGCTACTAGAATATTTAATGAAAAAATCAATATTTCCTACCATAGAACCCATAGATTTTGCCACATAGTAGGATAATTGATCATGTTAACAATCTGTCTAAATAGAATTCCATCTTTATGAATTTTTGGCAAACCATAATACTTGGGGCTATCTCACAGCTAGGAAGTAATCACATTTTGGTTGGTTTTATTTAAACCAAGTTACTTTTAAATGCCATTTTGATTTTGATTCTATAATATTAATTTTTCTTTTCTAATAATTGTTTTTGTGTTTAATTTTTCTTTATATATTTAGATTATCTTTATATTTCTCTTTTTTATTGATTATTATTTACTAATGATTATTAATACCAATTATTAATGTTAATATTAAAATTAATACTTATTAGTATTAGTATTAATAGTCGTTAATATCTATATTATTTATTAACAATATAAATTTCAACATTAATACTAATATTTAAATGAAATTTAAATATATGTCCATAAACTCCATTTCAGTTTAAATGTATCTGTGTGGAGCTCCGCGGTATTTAAGACCCAAATGCTACTCAGAGTCTTTGATACCCAGCTTGGTGTGCAAGGTATGGAAGGTATTTGTGAACTCTGGTACCATTTGGTACCACTTTTGATGCAGCATGGTCCATCTCATGTACTGATCATCAAAGTTTCCCATAGGGTAATATTTCTCCTTGACCACATCCATAAAAAAATCCCAAGTGGGCTCAACCCCAAATATTCTAGACTCCTCAGTGGAAATTTTCTCCCACTAAGTTTCCCACCAATGTTTGACACGAGGGATCACCTTAAGTTGTGCAAAGATGATCTTTTCTTTGTTAGAAAAATTGTGAACATACAAATAACCTTATAGCAAATTTCACCATTTTTCCAAAGTATCTTCATTGATCTGACCTTCAAATACGGGAATATGAAAATCAACTTGTACCTTGAATGGAGTAGCATCTCCAAAGAGACTGATTGACAAAGACATTCCTGTTATTGTTAGCAATCTTTGAAGGATTTTGGAAAAAATCTCCAACATCTCGTTCCTCTGTTGCGCGAGGGCTTTCACGAGCAACAACTTGATGGGATATTTTTCTTCTGGATCTCTCTTTTCTTCCACCATGGGAGGCTTCTTGGGATGATGAGAGCGATTTTCCTCAAGGGAAACTAGCTCATGACTTAACTCTCTATACCCTGCCATAATCACGGATATGTACTAAGAAACAACAATGAACAGTCTGCTTTGATACCAGTGATCCAGATTATTTTTGAGAATGAAATGAAGGAAAATATATAATAATTAAATATATAGAGATATTTTGAGATATAAAAAAATGTTGCAATAAACAAAGAGATATAGTAATGCACGATTTTTCTTAATGAGAGAATGTACAAAAACTATAAAATTACAGACTGAATGACTTGCTAGAATGGTGGCAGATTATATCGTAGAAAAGATGTAATGGATTCGCTCATTCACAAGAAGATGATGATTATTAAAACGAGGCTCTAGAGGCCTTTTTAACATAAAGAAAATCCAAAACCCTAACCCCTAAATATGAAACACCAAAAGGTTTGCGGGCCCCGATGGGGGTAGTTGGTACGTCAACTTTCTGAGGGCGTAACTTTTGGATACGATCTTCGTTTGGGGTGTTCAATACCTTGTCAAAAAGTTCTATCCGAGGATCACAACTTCCGCTAGGGGCCAAGGTATACCATTGGTATCCCTTGGTCCCCCAAAAGTAAAAAAAAACATCATTTAGGGCCTCAAAACGATCCCAGAAGTTTGGGACTCGAAAAGCTGTAAACAACTACCAAAATGGAAAACTCTATTTTGAGCCATTGGAATAGGTGGGTGGCCACCGATATCGATATGGATCATGTATGAACCAGCCTTGAGAGTTTTTATGATGATTTCCACATACTTCCATAATATATAAATAGGGTCTTTCTTGAGGGTATACTTTTTCTATACTCGTTGCAACCATGTCAACTGTTTTAATTTTTTTCAAGGAATTTACAATTGTTGTAAGTAAAAACATGTTGTGGCCAAAGAATTAGTTGTGGATTGTAGAGACATAAATGGAATTGAGACAAAATTTTGAAACATGAGTATATAGGCTATGTTGTTGTCAAATTCTATTATGATGTAGAGAAAATACTATATAGTAAAAGCATTGCTAGATAATGAAGGAGAGATCTGGTCTGATCAAAATGATGAACATTAGAAATCCAAATTAATATAAGGATAAACAAATTTAGTCTTTATTATTTTATGGATGATGATGGAAAACATCTTGAGTCTTAATACACATTTGTAAGATATGGTATTATGGTACAAGGTAAATCAAAACACCCTCTAGAGTCTAAGTTGAGTTAGGATGTAGCTTTCACAAGTGCAGGCTACAACTTCCACATGTGTAAGTACTAGGTTGTAAGGTTTAGGATATAGATTTCACTATATAATTAAATATGATCTAAATATAAAAGGCCTTTGATCTAGATTAACAGAGTTAGTGAGTTCTATAGAGGCTTATGCAAAGGTTGACATGCTTGGTATTTTACAACCACCCGGAGAAACCTTGCTATAGTTTCCACAGGTGTAGGTACTATGCTTTAAGGTGTAGGATATATCTTTCATTATATAATTAAATATGAACTAAACTTAAAAGGATTTTTATCCATGGTAATGGAGTTATTAAGTTCTACAGAGGCTTACGTAGATATTGACATGCTTAATATTGTACACATCCATCAACACAACTTGGAGAAACTTTACATCTACTAAAGGTTATTCCAAAGGCTTCATAATTTTACATCTGCTATAATTTTCAATCAATAATATTATATTGGTATAAATTTAGTTTGTTCTAATAGAATATCATTATTCTATTTCTGAATTCTTTGTTGTTTACATATTACACATGAATAGATAAATACACCTTTCACATGGATGATACAACAATGGTCTCTCCTACAATTTGAGTCCATCTCAAGAATTGATTTTTTCCCACTATCTAATGATGGGTCCATATAAATTTGGTAACTACACAAGTACAAAGATATATGGAAGGCAGATGGTTTGAAGAAAAGGACAATATTAAGTAGTTGATGAATAACCTATAGATGTAACCATTCTATAAAGGATAAAAAACAACATGAGAGTGTAAAAAATGATAGATGGGTTTCAATAAAGCAAAGAGGAGAATTCATCCAACAATACTATACAAGCTCACTTAGAAGATGGCATAGAAAAGTTCCATGCTATTATGAATACACAGATGAGTCTGTTGACCCAAATTGTCTCTAATTTATCTGTAGAACCAAGGTAGTTTGTAGTATTCAGTTCATCGACAAATTATAGATATCATTTCCCCATCCTTTTAAAAAAGGCCCTTCAAGGTAGTATCCAAGTTGGATATTAATTTTAATCAGTAAAATAATTGCAAACCCTCTAGAGTGTAGGATGATTTAGGCTGTATGTTTCACAGGGGTAGGTTGTATTTTTCACTATATAATTAAATATGAAGTTATTATGAACTAATCACTGAACTATACCCTAAAGGATAAACACTAACAATATAAAAATAACAGTTAACACTAACCCAAAGGTTAAAAAGTAACACTCCAAAGACTAATACTATCCTAAAGGATAATAGTGAATATCAACACTAATAGTAACCTAACAATCTAACACTAAGTCTAACAATAACAACACAGACTAATAACAATCTAACAGTAACTGAAGTAGAACCAAGAGGAACATAGAACAAACTTAGATAGAAAAGAGTTAATAATTTATTAATCAAAAGACAAAATTTAACAATAATGGATTTCCTATAGGTTTTAATGAAATTTAAGTCTTGAAGCAAATGTTTTTTCCCCAAATCCTAGCTCCAGAGTAAAAAATAGATTAAGGTATCCACTATGGCACTATCCAACCATCCACATCCAACTTCCAAGAAATATATTATTGTATCTTGTTTTTTTTCTTATGGGAGGAGAGTCCATCTTATAGACAAAAAACATGGGGTTTAGGGTTCCTAGAAAACATGGGGAACTAATGAAAAACCTCTTTCATTGGAACCAAGGTCAAGCAAGAAAAGATCCATTTATGTTTTTCTAGATGAATTTTGGAATTTGGGGATCTATTTAAGAACTCTCCAAATCCATTTGAAGGTTGGATCAAATCCAGGGGTCCATGGATCCAACCCTAGTGAAGGGTACATCTAGTAATAGAGAAAATAATAATTGTATATCTTCATGTTGTTCTCACTGATTTGAAGATATAATATGCACATTCTAAGAATTCATTTAGTAATATTCCCATAGGGACACCCTCTTCAGATTATAAAACACTAATCTAGAAGTGAGAGGGAATGTGCCAATTACAAGGAAAGGGAACCTTCCCTAAGATGATCATTCAAAACCCTTGGATATAAATTCCTCAAAATAAAATTCAAAGTGATAACAAATTTGGCACTCTTTTCAAGGAACACAACCTAACTCCCTAATCAATAGATTGACCACACGAATTATCAATGATACACAAATAGTTTGATGATCATAGTTCTCACATCGAAAGTTCATCCCGAGGGATCTATTTCTTGGAACCGATGGCACAACCATGTAGGGTGGTAGCATTGTATGCCCTACTAGAATTTAATCACATACCTAGTTACCCTAAATCACTCCCTCATGGAAACTAGTGGCATGATAATCTTCTAAAATTTCAAGGTTATGGTATTTTAATTAAGTGGCATGTCAGGGAGTTTAATTAGTTTGTAGATAATTTTGATGATTAGAATGATAATGTGTTGAAGTTTTTCTAATGGCCCTAGAAAGTGATTCCATGATATGGTATAAGATGCATTTCCCTATAATTAGGATTGCTATGACATGATTTCCAACGAGATTCATAGATTATTGGGAAGGCCCAATAAGAATGATGATTTTTCTGATGGTGAGGAGGATGATCATGGTATGCTTTCTTATTTCCCTGAATCTTAAAGAGAATCAAATTGAATTTTTAGAGATGCAGATACTTATAACACCCTATAATTTGTTTCAACTATTCCTCATGATTTTGATTCCACATGTGATGAAGAGAAGGAGGCTTATGAAGAAGCCCATGGACCTCATAATTTGAATAATGATACCATCTATGATACCATTTTTGAGGGTTATGAAGAATACAAGTGAATCTTAGACTACCATTTATTGAATGTTCTCAACAATGGTTTTAGGTTTGGTGTGCATACTCATCATAGCTAGGAAATCAACCATGAAGATAATTATTATTAAGAGAGCTTATGTGTCAAGACAGTGAAAATGTTTATTCAAGAAGTACATTGTACTAGAAAACAATGCAGAAATCAACAATAAAAGAATTATAATAGAAACTATTTTTTCCAAACAAAAAAATAACTTGATGATTTGGTAACTATTTTACCTACTATGATTATTCTTTCATTTGATCTTGATAGTTCTCTGGATGAAGGGAATTATGTTGATCCAATCCAATTATGGATGGAATTTTTTTGAAAGAGAATCACGGTACAATCTAAAATATTTAGATTCTTCCTTCATGGGAAAGGAATATGAGTTTCTATCTGAATCTGAGTTGCATCCAACAACCTTATGGGGTTTCTTGATAGTTAAACACATGAAAAATATTCATTTTCAGCTAGTTGTATGACTAGTTCTACAACCATTTTGATTATACTTTTTTGTTTCATATGATCAATAAATTGCAACACTGGTTAGACTGATTGTTTGACTATCATTCATGAGTCTTTCCGATTAGGTTAGGGTTAATATTTGAATAGATTCTATCACTTCGAAGTGTTTTTGATTGAACCCTTGATGTTTGTGTAAGTCAATAAGCATACTTGACAAAAGGTTCATAATCAAATTTGTTAGAGTTAAACAAGAAATTTTCTATGATATGTGTAATTATGGAATCAAGAATCCAATTTTGGTTTATGGAAATTAAAGTCAATAATAGTCCAAGTCCTATGTCAATTTTCAATGCAACGCTTTCTCTTGAATCAAATTTTCAGTTGCATATTTCATGGGAAATTTTGGGATTTTCAACATCCCACAAGAAGAGGTCATCCTTATGTTGTTGCCATAGTTGTCACCTTCTAGGATAGGTTATAGATTGAGAGAAGGGTTCCCTCTATCCCCACTATTGATTCTACTGGTGGCTAAAGGTATGATGGATTTCCACATTTTTCAAACAAAAAAATGATGAGATTTTTGCTACTTAGAGTTTCGAGAAATTCAACTCGGTCTAGCTAAAACTAAATTGTAAAAATGTTCGAGTGGGATTGGCCACATATAATCTCATGCATAATTCTTGGGGAATCAATTTTTATTGACATGTCTTATCTAAGAGGATGATATTTTTGATCTATATCACTTCAGTTTTGATCTATATCACTATAGGGAATCACTACAAAAATTTGTTGACATATGTATGTATTAGGTTATTACTTTCTAACTAAGAGATAGAAACCCATGACATCTCTTTTATCACTTGAAAATACAAGACATCCCAATCTCTTGAAGTGTAACATAACTCCTAGTTGACCCGAATAAATCCTTTGCCACTGGAGCTATTTTCCCAAAGAAAACTTCTTAAGGCATTCTCCAACATTTGATAAACATTCATTGAAGGGAACCAACATGAAGAATAATATACATTGGTGGTTGATGGGTGCTCAAATTGACATGTTTGTAGCACCTGCATGACACTTTTTGTAAACCTTTTTCCCATTTCCATTTCCATATTAATACACTTTTCATCCACAATGATGCATTTTT
>JZKD02S1475435.1:0-10811 GCA_000966675.3 Picea glauca | reverse complement strand
AAGGTCCAGTGGGACAATTATAGTCCGCACTCGGCGACCTGGGAGGACGCATATGATATGCGCCAACAGTTTCCATTTTTGTTTGATAGATAGACTTATGATATTGTGGTACATTTATTTCGGCATTTATACTAAGAAACTTCGGGATGAAGTTTAGACCAAGAGAGGGTGTATGTAACATCCAGCTCTGGAGAACTTGCAAACTTATTCTTTGAGGACACTTGCTCGCAAGTGATCTGGATTTTTATGATGATAAAACATTTATCCTTCATTATGATGAGTTAAGATAGACGACAGGATGTTTTTACTACTTTGATGTAGACAGGTGCTGCTGACTCAGTTTCATTGAGTGTGCAGGGTTTTGGACCTTAAGGATGCAGAGGCATCGGTGGAACCCCTTGGACTCCGGATTGAGTCAGGGAGTGTGTTATTTGGGATCTAGGAACCCTAGGAGTAATTTTAGGAGCGACTATAGGAGGGGTGAGGGAAATGAGTCTTTTATTTAAATTAAAAAAAATAATTTTAGAGAAACATGGGGGATGAGTGACACTTGGACGGCAGAGAATTTTTAGAGGATTGTCATTAAAAATTAAATTAATAATGATTTAGGGAAGGTAGGTGGGTCTCAAATTCTATAAAAGAAAGGAAAAAGGAGGAAGAAAGGGGATGAACGGTGAGTGTAACGTTACGCTACCGGATTTTGGCTTGATTGTTTGCTTGTGAGGAGTTGGGAAATTCGCAGCTGTATTGGAGTGGTAGCTCAGCCTTGGAGGCGAGATGAGAAGCTAGTCTTACCTCTGGATCTTGTGTGGCCCCTTTGCGGCTCGGGGGGCTAAGGGGGAAGCAGAGTACCCCTAGCATTTGGCTGGGAGGTACCGGTGAGGTCGCTACGGTCGGAAAGCAGGAGCGGCAAGGAGCGTAGGACATCAATCGAGGCGCGGACATCAATCAAGGCGGTCGAAAGGGAAAAAGGTACACACGTTATTTGGTAGTGGAATGCTTGGATGTAAATCTTTGCTGTAATATTGTTGTTGTATATCCTTTTCATTCATCGCTGGGGACTGTATAAAATCATTTCTGCTGTAATTCTAGACTGTATAAAAACATTCTATTGAAATTCTGGACTGTGAAAATTTAAATGATGGTGCAGGAATGTGTAAATTTTAATATTGTTGTTATGGAAATTTGACCGTGGGTTGTTTTTGGGGTGAAACTCCGACGTCCTTTTTGCAATTTTCTCTACGTCTTGATTTGAATTTCTCTGCATTCATGGATTCGATTTGGCATGTTGGAGTTTGATTGGCATTTTGAATTCTGAATTCGATTCTGCATGCATGGATTTCATTGGGCATTCTTCTTTCTGGTATGTGGCTCGAAAGGTCTGCGTTTTAATGGTAAATGCAAGTGTTTCGATAGAGTCTCCATTAATGTAATGTAAATCTAAAAATAAGCAATCGATTAATCATCCATTTATGGGCAGTAAAGTCTTACAGGTCTGCGTTTAATAGATCTGTGTTTTACCGGAAATGTTGGGCATTTTAAATGGCATTCCTTGTATGTATTGGCGTTTACCTCTGTGTGCTTGGTTTGCGCTCTCATTCAGAATGAGCATCATTATATTTTGTTTTTGTATACTGCTTATATTGGGCGTTTTTGCAACTGTTATATTGGGCGTTTTTGCAACTGTTATTGGTCGTTTTTGTAACTGTTATATTGGTCATTTTTGCAACTGTTATTGGGCATTTTTTCAACTGTTATATTGGGCATTTTTGCAACTGTTATATTGGGCGTTTTTATTATGTATAGTGGGCAACTGTTATACTGGGCATTTTTGTATACTGTTATATTCGATGTTTTTGTATACAGTTGTGTTTTTGTATCCGTAAAATGGGTTGTCGTAATGCCACCGGTTGTAATTAAATGACAGGGTAAAACACAATTAACAAATGCAATTATAAATTGGTCCCCTTCTGATTGTATCCTTACGATTTCTCATCAATCGTTTTAACCTGGCAATCAGTTTGTCTTCTGGCAATTCGTTTAACTTCTGGCAACTGCTATGGAATGGTTTACTTATTCTTGTAGTTTTTCAAGTTTCTGTAGTTGTTTTCAAGGTTGTTTTCTCATGAAATTTGAAGGATGGTCCCAGATATATTTAAAGGTTGCGATTTATTCAGATGCTCTTATTAAAAGTTGTACTGTAAATCCTTTGAATGCACATCTTGTTGATAATAAATCTCTAAAATAAATTAGTTAATCAATTATTAACTCTAAAATGCATGCGCATATTGGGAGTAGTTAACTATGTGGATTTTCAGTGAATACTGTGTGTAGGTATGGAAATTGTTTTGTTTTTATCATAAAGTTTCTTTAATGTGGAATTGGTTTTTTTTATATCCTACAAGTTTATTCAGAGGGCTATCATTGTAACATTTTTAACCAGTACCCATGGCCTTGGTACAATAAAAATTTGTGGAGGAAGCCTTTTTCCGAGATTAAATTTCAAACTCATGATCTAGAATCGTTACAAAGTCATAGGAGTAGATGTCTCGCTCCTATAAAATATTGGGAATGATCACGCTAGAAATGGATGTGCCAACAACCCCAGCAGTTTATATATTGTCCTTCTAAAATTTTATATATTTATATAAACTGAGTGTATATATATTTATATATGGACAGTTTCTAGACAGCTATATATATGGACAGTTTCTAACAGTTTATATATATATAATTATGGACAGTTTCTAACAGTTAATATATATTGTCTTCCTAAAATTTGAAGCCATTAATGTGACTTTTAGTTATGGTCATCTCCATATATGGACAGTTTCTAACCATGATGTCACATTGTTATCTTTAATTGACGTTAATTGTAATATGAGGTTATCTTTATATATTGACAATAAGTATTGTATTTTAAGCTTGTCATTGTTAAAGAAACATATCACTATTTTATACATTGTCTTCCTAAAAGTAGATACCTTTACATGTGACATTTTTAATGATGGTCAATTTTATAATGGACAGTTTTCAACCATGATGTCACATGGTTATTTTATTTATGATGTCGATTGTGAGATGGCGTAGTTATTGTTGCATTATTAAAGAAATTTATGATCTTAAAAGATGTCGATTTGTGAGATCCTCTTGTTTAATTGAATGTTTCTATCTAGTAAGGTCATTGTAAATCATATGGCGGTAGCATATAAGAGGGATGTAATTGTAAATCGTGGCCCGAACTATGATACAAATATAAGGTGTTTCCATGCCAGTGTTATTGCAACTTTTATCGTTATTAATAAACTTTTACAGTGTAATAACCTTGATTAAGTACAATAGGATTTTTTGAGTCTGTAATGAGACTGATGTTCCTTGTAGACACCTCCTTGTAACCTTAGTATATAGGACTGTGTGTGATTTTTCTTTGTGAAGAATCCAGTGCCGTATCAGTACTCTTGGGCTGTTTAAAGGCATAGTTTCCCTTACTGCGACTTCCTAAAAGATTTACTAGTTTCTGCCTGAGCAGTCGGCCAGGAGCCTGTCTAATCTTCTTTCGAGAAGACATAAGACTAAAAGCCCTTCTTTTCTGTGAAGAAATAGTAAACTCTACTATTGGATTCTTATGTCTGGGACTGTACTATACTTAACACCTGGTGTCGTTTTCGGCTTACAGCTGCTAATTGTACGCCTTTTGTCTAGGGGCGTTTATTGCTTGTTGTCACTGTGATATGTTGGGGTCGTCTGGTTGTGTTCGTCTTGCTTGTGTCTTGTTCTAGGTCGGGTTACTAGTTTCTGCCTGAGCAGTCGGGCAGGAGCCTGTCTAATCTTCTTCTGATAAGACATAAGACTAAACGCCCTGCTTTCCTGTGCAGAATTAGTAACCCTAACACCATGGATTCTTCCCTCTGTGTTCTTACTGTGCACCCCCAGTATGTCTTAATGTTTGTTTTGTGTGTCTTATGCCTGTGGTCGTATATTGTTGCAGTTACCCATTGTGTGCCTTCAGTCTTCTTGTGCTGAACATCATGGTTGCGTCTTATTGGTGGTTGAGTGGCGACGTAGAGTCAAGTGTGTTGTTACTTCTACACGCGTGCACACACCTTAACCAAAAAAAAAAAAAAAAATTGCACCTATTTTCAGAGATGTTGTGGTAACGAGGAGGACGTTACATAACTTGTTTTCTGACTTCATAAAGTAAGTCATGGCTTCTTTGACTTGGTCAACCCTATATTTGACCAAAAACTCAAACTTGATATCTAGGCTTACTAAGAGTATCAGGAGATGCACTAGGCTAGGGTGCACAAATCTATCCAGAGATTAGGTCAATCCCTTCAATTAAGGTGCCTCAATGAGAGCTTTAGGGTTTCTGCAACTGCACCTGCTAGTAACCCTAGCGACAGTGCTTTAGTAACTTCTCCTGCTAGAAACCCTAGCGACAGTTCTTTAATGAGCTTAGTATCCTTACGGCTATGCTTCCTTCCAGTTGTTAGATTGAATGATGGAGGTGTGGGCCCATAACCTGTTAGAATATAATGGATGTGCTCGTTTTACCATTGACAATATCACTATTGTCACCCAACCATAGGCTGAAGCCACCCTCCGAGCACCTTAACCTTGACAGAGAATCACTCTGGAAGAAAACCCTAGGCTATATAGCCAAACAAAGCGTAGCGCACCTTTCACCAAGGATAGTGCACCAACAAGAGCTGATCAGATAGTCCAAACCCTAACCAAAAGATAGTCCAGCCAAAGCGTAACTGCTAGCTACAGCAGTTGCAACATAAACTCTCCTCCAAACCTACGCACAAACTGGGCAACTGTAGTGCGCACAAGTGTTGCTCTGCAATTCTGAGAAGTGTGTCAAATGAGAGACTAGCGCCCTGTATTTATACTAATTCTGGCTAATTGCTTGGGCTGACTTCTCATTCTGGGTATCTGTCTTTTTAATATATATTATTTCTTCTTGCTGAATTCTTATCTTGGAGGATAATAACCTACTGCCAAATATCCTCTTGAGCCAACAAGTCTTCTAGGGTTATTAGCCAACTCACTAGGGTTTCTTCTTGTTTCTTGGAATATTCTATTCTCGTCAGGTTTACATGTGGAGGTAAATGCCTCCCGCAGCTACCATAATATCAACACTGTGCGTGTGCTTCCTTTAGTGAATCTACGCATTTCAATTTTTGACCCAATTGTATAGTTTTTTTCCTTCTGAATGCATTTTGGTGTTGTAGGTGGACTAATTGTTGATGGCATTGATGTGTTTCTTTAACCTTTTGCGTGCAATGTTGCGGATGATTTTTCAGTGATAAGAGATGCCCCCTTATGTGTGAGTTTAGGAGCATACGTATAGTTGAAATACATCAATGTTTCTTTTGTTGAGAGTGCCATTGTAATGAAGAGTGAAGAGAGGAACTGCAAGAGCGATCTGCCGGAGGGAGAGGGAAAACTGTGGGACCCAAACCTTTCTCTAAGGAGGAAAAAAAAAATATGTGTACAAACGAGGCGTGCATGCCCCATGCTCGTGTCATGTAACCAAAATGTGAGATTGTAACTGAAGATGTATATTGATGTAGATAATTGCATCGCCCTCGGGGGTGGTTGATAATAGCAAAGGGCAATTAATAATGGTGAACGGACTCTAAAGTGAGGTAAGGATGACTGTAAGAATTGTCGATGACTCGTTGGTATTGATGGCCTAACGAATTCATAGGTCTTTGGCTAGTATGAAACAACTACAATAGTTTCATAGTAAGACCCACCGTAACATGAGAGTTTGTTGAATTTGAATGTTATGGGGGTCAAAGGAATCAGAGAGAAATGATGATTCTCTCTATGTCATCTGAGACTCTTCATTGTAAAGGTAATGAGAGTCAAGATATTGTTGCCCTTCTGGAAATTGTGTTGATGTTGACAGGAAGGGAGACACGACTCCAAGAATCAAAGGGCTTCATGAATTTCATTGAGATGATATCAGGTACTGACAGGTAACATGAACGAAGTCAAGGTGTGATGAGACTCAAGACTGCCCTTGATTGGGGAATTTTGAAGGGGGATTGGAAGCAACCGTAAAATTGAATCTAGTGTCAGGGGGACGACTAGATATGGGGTTAAATTGTGCCAGAGGATAACAAAGTGGACAAACTCAAAGATCATGGATACATGGAATTGGGATACTCGAGGTTCGTGAATGATGTCGGAATGAAAAAAGAGGGGATTCCCCAACCAAGGGTGACATCGGTTGCTTTTCCAAGGAAAAAAGAATGTCATCAAAGGTGACGACAAAAAATCTAAGTACATGCTGAAAACAAAGGCATTTTACATTACCAAAGAAATAAAGAATAATTTGGGTTGAGTAGAAAGATATAGAAACAGGTGCCCCAGTGAAAGATGGCTTGGCCTGTTTTAGGGTGCAAGTTTGTAAAAGAAAGTTGGTGGAGGGTGGGGGCCCCATGRGTGGGTTTCTATATTAGGTAAATGGTTGGAGGACAATCTGCGGATGGGAAACTGATGGTGGATGAGATGGAGAAATAATGATATTGTGGAGGTGTAGTCAATAAAACCAAGATGATATGACATGGGAGTCCATTGGGAAAGTTAGCAATATGATGAGAAGAAGTATGTGGTTCATTCTCGGAAGTGCATAAGACTATCAGGAATCCCATCCCTAGGGGTGAAATCATCATGAGTGTCAAGTTGCCAATGGGAAATATGAATGGGAAAAGTCATGTGGGGAAGAGTGATACTGGGTGACAGTACCCAAATGCAACATCGGTAAAGGTATTGCAGAGCCAGATGTAAGGACCCTAAAGGTAAATTTAAAAGGGTATGATTGGGAGATGCAATTGATTTACAGAGAGAATAATTACATGTCAGTGTCAAACATATACCTGAAGGGGATGTAATCTTGAAGAACAAGTATCTTCACACATGAAAAGAAAATACCCGATGTGAACAATATCTGATGATAAAGAACATATAACAACTATTTGATAAAATTGAACATGAGCATGCGTACCTAAATGTGATGTGAAAAAAGTGTCCCTCGGGGGCCAAGCGTAGATTATGACCCAAGGGATGTGACTGTGTATATGGTGGGACCAGGATCCCATGGCAGAGAATGGATCGGAAAACAAAGGCTCTGGGCTCCTATAACAGAGTGTGGAAGTTTGGGAAAAAGGGGTTATATATGGATGGTGGACCCACAATGCCACCTCATTTGTACCTATCACTATAGTTGAATTGAGGAGCTTGTTGTGAGGAGATTTGGAGATTGCAGGACTATGAGGCTACCAATCTGGGAGTGGCGAGAGACAGGTTAGTGGTCCTATCTTCCTATATGTAGTGAATTTCCTAGTTTGTAGGTAAGGGTTGTACATAGGGTCATACATGGTTTTTTTGGGGTAGGTGCCCACTAGTGCACGGTAAAAGGAAGAATACCTCCACACATGTGCACGGGTATAGTCGCTTTTCTAACACATAATGTGTGGATGTGATTGACACAGTCGCACATGTGAGCACGAGGGATTGGAAGACATGTGCGCAGGGGATGCACGCATGTCTAACTGAAAGTTGTGCATGAGTATGTGGTTGTTTCTCCGATAGGTGCGCATTAGTGTGCAACTGTGCAAAGAAAAGGCGCGCACATGTGCACACCTGTCTAGGTGAAAGACGCGCACTGTGGGTAAGGCTAGGGGTTGTAATTTTTGATATTTTGATGTTTTTTCCTGGATGATGAGGTTGATCAAGTGTTTATGTGTGGATGCAGGTGATCAGCATATTTTGATAGCACGATGTTGGTGCACTGGAGAGAGCATGACTTGGACCATCTGTGGGAGGTGGTGAGAGCATAGCCAAGTGTTCAGAGATACTTGGTAGCCTGCAAGCTGATCAAGTTCTTCAACTACCCTCTGATACAGTCGCAGGAGTTCCTACTTCAGCATCTGATTGGGATGTGGAGCATTGATCTGCAGTGCTTTATTGTTAGAGGGGAGCAGCTCACATTCTTGTCCATGGAGGATGTGTATTTCTTGACGGGGCTCCCATTCTGTGAGATGGCCCTTCCTATCGAGCCCCAACTACCGTGGAAGGATCGAGTGGGTGACTTGGCGACTTCCCACTGCACGAGGCCAAACCCAATGTCGGGTTCGGTCATCCGTATTGAGGCGATTGATTATCTTTTGATAGAGTGCATCGTCGCTATGGTGGTGAGGATCTACAGATCCTTGGGGACTCAACGGATCACCGGGGGTCAGCTGAGGATAGTGGAGTGGGTCTCGATGGGGACCATTTTTCATGGGGTGTTCTTCTGCACACCAAGATGATGGGATAAGTGAACCGAGAAACTAAGTCCCTTCCAGCTGGGCCTCCACCACTTCAATCCTCTTCCAAAGGAAAGCTCATATAAGAGAGACAACAAGGTTCTCCATCAAAGAGGGAAGAGCTTGGGGCTGAACAATGTGTTTAGACTTAAAAGGACAAAGAGATGCAAACTGAATATGAAGAGAATAATTTCTCTAGAGTAATTTTGCTCTCAAAGTTGAATTCCTCTACCTTCTTCCACAGCTTGGATATGGTCCATTTATAGCCTTCAAATGGACCTGAAGGGACGAGTGAGAATGTTTCCAGTATATGGAAGGTCAAGGATCATGGATATCGTGACATGACATGGAAACCCGACACTATTTTTTAATTTTGGGCACAAAACCCAATGTACGCGGGCTGGAAAAGGTGTCTAGGGAAGTTGTCAATGACAACTATGAGGGCTCTCTAGTATTTTTCTAAGGAAATAGATATGCATCTACCTATTATTGTAGGGAGGTTTGTCAAATACCATAAACCACTTATCTATCCAAATGTCTAAAAATGGTTGGAAGGTGCATCAATCCATATGAATACATCGTTTTTTGGATCGTGGCTCTAATCCGGTTCTCGGGTCAATAAACAATGTCATCATGTCTTGTTTTGAAATGTTGAGTTCTCTAACTTGGTTTTTATCTAGACCTATTCTATAATATTTATACATTCTCGCCATGTAATCATAAATGTGAATTAATTATCCATATGAATTTGTAATGGAAGATACAATGGTGTCTAGGGAAGTGGTTAGTGACACTCGTGAGGGCTCTCTACTAAGGGCTCTCTAGTATTTTTTAAGTCTTGAATAAGGGTTATATGAGATATCAACCCTACATCAATTTCCATGTTTATTTTTTAGGGTTGTGAGTTAGGGTTTAATGTGTCTTCCTATGTTGATATTGTATTTGAGTTCTCTAGAGAATCCATATTAATTAATTGTGTTGAAATTTAATAAGAAAAAAACATTTTTTATTTATTTTTTATAATTTAAACAAATTATAAAAATAAATAAATAAAATAAAAAAATTCCATCAAAATACTTAGCTTAGCTGAATCAATTGAAGACCGCATCAATAAAGTTTGGCAATGATATGTCAATCTCTTATCAATTTCCTCAATGTCTCTCAAAATGGTTTCTCTCCCAAATTTGCTCAATGTCTCTCAAAATGGGTGACAAGGTATTAAAAAAAATCCCCTCACAAAAACACAACACATGCACCGTGCTAACGAGGACAACCGAGAGATGACTTAGCAACCTCTATAGGGATTCAGCAAATGAGGAATTTTTTTTGTGTGGGCACTTTTCAGACCATCATCTTCATGCATGCAAGCACTTTGATATTTAAAAAAAAAAAAATTAACATTGAAATATTTAATTTATGGCAAACATTGAAATGTTTTTTTGTTATTAGTTTTTTTTGTTATTAGTATTTTTTTTAAATAACACATGTCAACTCTATGTTAAACATAAAAACCATGTTGATCACAAAAGAAATTACACCTCTCCTACAAAAATCAAGTTTAGTTTTGTATAAAATTCTTAACTTCACCTAAATGCTATTACATCATTCTAGTATTCAAGAATTAAAAAGGCTTGGTGTTTAAGTTATCTACTTCCTCAACATGCTTATCATCAAATAGATATTAAAGAAAATTATTATATGGATAGTGACAGAAAGAACTGGTAAAGGGAAGTGTGCATGGTTTGCATTCACCTACTACAAGTAAGCATAAACACACAATTTGCAATTTGATATTGTAAAGAAAACTTATGGGCTTCGGCTCCTGCTACGGCTGCGGCGCACGCTTTTGCTACCGTTTCTGGGACTTCCAATTTTATCCATGGAGCGTGAAGCTGATCCACGCCTTAGAGAGTTGTTGCGGCTTTTGCTGCAGTTGGGGTTTCGGCTCCTTGAGCGGCTACGACTACGGCTATAACCGCAGCTGGGGCTATGAGAAATGCTTCTCTTCTGTACATACTTATACTCACAAACCCTAATAAAAGCCCCGTGAGAAAATGCGTTCTTGAACTCAGAGTGGTCGAGATACCTCGTAGCATATTTCATGTCATCGTAATTCGTGTAGTCTGCAATTCCAGTCGTACCGCTGCTGTCACGAAAGATTTGAGAATACCAAACATCACCGGCTCGTTGCATATGCTCCTTTAGATCCTGCCACGAAGCCGATGGCGGTAGGCCAGTAACAACGACGCGATATTGAGATCGTCTGAACACTTCTCTACCACGGGCAACCTCCACTCGTAGGTCAGTAGATGAAAGTTGGCCATGACCAGCACGGGCAAGCTCAACTCGTAATCTGTTGCCATCAAAATTATATTATAGCCATCACGACAACGAACAGCATCCTGTGCATCACAAGCATCCTCAAACATAACAAAACAATATCTCGGAAGAGTCTTCAGATCAATATCAACGATACGCCCATACTCG
>JZKD02S1475424.1:0-10811 GCA_000966675.3 Picea glauca | reverse complement strand
AGATCCAAGGATCTATCGGGACCCACCTTGACCATTGGATCTGTGAGTTCGGAGTTCACACGACAGGAGAATCACGCATTGGTGTGACTAAACCTATGAAACCCAAAGTCGTGATCTGATCTGTACCGTGGATCCAAGGATTTATCGGGGCCCACCTTAACCATCGAATCTGTGAGTGTGGAGTTCGCGCGATGGGAGAATCATGCGTTGGTGTGATTAAACTTCTTAAACCCGAATTTGCGATGTGATATGGACCGTTGATCCGACGCGAGAAAATTAACACAAGGAGTACATGAGAATTTGAAATTCCCTAAGGACCAAGCTTAGAAGATACTAGCACTTTTCAGAAGCACAGATGAGGTCCAAGAGGCAAACTTGTTTCAATTTCATAAGCTCAGGAGGGAAGCGAAAGTCGAGACCCATGCATCAGGGCTCACAGGAAGTAAATCAAAGTTCAAGACCTTCGAAACATCTAAAATCTTCCAAGTCAGGGAAGAAAGAGAAATCTCGTGAGGAGGAGCAACAGTGACTATTGGATTGAGCACTATGAAAGATCTATATCGCTGGGGTCCATGTCCAAACAATTAGAAGAGCACATAGGAGGGATCAAATTTAGGCCGTCATATCTGAGCGCGAGGACCAACAGTTGTTGGATCCCAAGGAAAGTGCACTAGGCCTAACCCTTTGAAATTTCACAAGAAAGTGGACTTGCGAAGTCCCAAAGTTCTGAAGTCAATCAGAATCGTCCAACGCCAAGGTTGATACGTGGTGTAAGATCCACAACTTTGGAGGTTTGTGGACAAGGAGAAGGGAAAAACAACCGAAGTAAATCATGGTCGTTGATTGCCAGGGGGATAAGTGTTAGGAGATCATGTATTTCAGATAAAAGCACTCTGGAGAAATGGGTGGATAAGAGTTGAAACTTTTGAACCCCAGAGATCTAGAGAGTTGAAGTGTCGAAGCATCGAAGTGCCAAAGAGTCGAAGCATTGAAGGGTCGAAGTGTCAAACCGTCGAAGGGTCGAAGAGCCGAAGAGCCGAAGGTCTCTAAACCGTTAGATCCAAAGAGACACATGATGATAGATCACAAGCTTTGGGTAAATTGCATTGGAGTTTCAGTTGAGAATTGAGATTCTTGAACCCCGAAGACCCGAAGTGAATCTGGACCGCCAGATCCAGAGGGACGCGTGGCGACGGATCGTAGACTCCGGAGAAATTTGTTCGAGAGGTTTTAGTTGATATTTGAGACTCCCAAAGTCCATAGATATGGAGAGTCGAAGTAAATCTCAACCATCCGATCATTCGAAGTAGATCTCAGTCATCAAATCATTCGAAGTAAATCGCAAGCGTCGAATCGTTCAAGGTGTCTGGACCGTCTGATCCATAAGAGATGTGGCGTAGATTGGTGGATTCCGGGTAAAGTACCGAAGTAATTCATATCCATCAGATCAAGAGGAAAGGTGGCATAAATCTGTAGATTTCGGGGAAAGACCCGAAGCAAGCCTCAACCGTTCGATTCAAGTGGAAACGCGGTAGGAATCCCCTTACTTTGAGGGGAAGTGAAGTTTGAGATTTGAGATCTCAGAAGTTTGGAGACTCGAAGGAAATCTCGATCGTTGATCAAGAAAACGGGCCGCAGGACCATTGATCTAGTTGAAAGGTCAAACCCCCAAAGCAGAGGTAGAGTCATTGATTGAGAAGGACGGGTGTCCACAAATCGTCGACTCTGGAATATTGACGTATGGAAGAAAGTAAAGTTTGAGACTTGAGAATTCCGAAGTCCGGAATTTTGAAACAAATCACAATCATTGATTTGCAAGAGGTCAGATCCGATCCGCATCTTTGAAAGGGATAGATCTGAATTTTCATTTCAGAGGCATCGTCAATATCGAGAGATCGACGGTCCCGTAGCATTGCGGGGATCGAAGATGCACGAACTTCAAAAAGTTGAGGGTGGGCCACAATCCAAACCATGGTTTTGAAGAAAGGACACATGGAGGCTCAAGGAGAATTGCGGACCGAAAGGTAGTTTGGTTTCAAACCTCCTTTGGTCATGCCCACAATTGTTTGTTTGCATGAGGTTATCCCCAAGGTCACCTCAAGGAGGGGCTTATCAGAAAAGGGGCTAGCGCCCAAACTCAGAGATTTCCCAAGCATGAAGGGAAGGTTGTGGGTACCATTAGACCTGCACCTGGAAGTCGAAAGGGTATGTGTTTAATTACAAAGTGAGGCCATCATGGTCTTAGAGATTCATTGGCTTCAGATTCGGAGATCCTTGACCGGGAGGTCAGACTGGTTCCCTAACTTCCCAAATTAGAAACCATGGATGGAGAATATGTCCTTTAAGAAAAGAGAAATTTTTTATGCCCCATCGTGGGTGTGTTACAAATCGGTATCAGAGCATGGTTACAATACTTGGCCTACTTGGGCTCATGTACGAGTCATGTAAGGAGGTATTTTTATCTGCATTTACTCCTTGAGGAGAAGGACTACAAATTGAACCTATGATTTTGGGAATTCTTGTTGAATTTTAGCAAAAGAATTTATTTATCCCTTTGTTAAAGTGATAACTATTCTTACTGGAGAAGAGATATGCTAATTAACATTTATAATAAGACTTGAATGTGGATAGCTGAAGGTGGCAGGGTTCTGTCAAGAGTAGTTGAAGGCTGAAGGACGAATGACCCGGTGTTCGTAACACTGCTTCTAAGCATGGGCAATTGGAACTTCAGGCACTAATGATGGTAGATTATATAATGGTTAATGCCTTTGTGGGCTTAAAGGAATATGATAGGATCAGGTAGGATCCCTGACAATTATAGTTACTGCACTATATTAAAATCGAAGTATATAACTCCTCATGACTAGATAAAAGTGAGATGGGTAAAACCCTATGAACATTGAGGCAAGAAATTTTTCTTGCTAGACATTGTCGCATAAAGAGGAAAGTGACCCTGGTTGATTATTGCCTTGAGAAAATGCAACATCAATACGAGATATGACTGTGAGATTAGTCTTGTAAGTGATTGAAATCTCAAACTAAAGGACACTAATGATGATATTAAACGTGCATGTGATGCACAGGTATGATGTAAGTTAACAAAACTAGAATATGTATGGATACATAATTTGGGTACATGATAAAGATGCATGTTTATATTCCTTATGGGATATTTGGTAAATTGTTGAAACTAACTCATGTTTGAGGCCATCACAAATAGTGATGGATATTCAATAAGAAAGTTGCATGTTGGAGGAGTTCCCTGTGGAGGAATTGTGTAAAGACTCTGTCGGGAAAACAAAGTCACAACCTTAATGATTGTTGATAATTAAGTAGTGAGCCACAAGCTTATATATATATATATATATATACCAGAATCTTGGATTACATTTTGAAAAGCATCATCTAATGAATATTGACCATTTTGATAACCGAATGGTAACATGCAGGATGTACAGGTTCATGATTCATTATGGGCAAAGATTTTTCTATTAAAGCATGATGATGTATCCTAAGAGTTAGGATGAGCCTAACGCAGGGTTGCTTAGAAAATATCAGAAAGATCACAATAAGAAGTAGATTGCATAAGTAAAGGGGGAGAAAAGGAGGAACACTTTCCTCACCCTAAGAACCCTAAATTGTTTAACAGAGTCGTAGGATTAAAAGAGCAGTTGTGGAAACTGGTATAGTTGGTAAAAGGAAAGAAAACCCCTTGAGTATGATTAAATGAATAAATGAGTACATTTAACTGAATGGGATTTGTTGAATCCGTGATTAAGAAAAGGCAGTGAGGCCTTAGAGATAACTTGACTAGGCTGAAAAGTCTCAGGCGGTATAGAAAGAGTTGGAAGAAGGGGAGAGTCCTCAATTCTTTCCTTGCTGAGTATTATGTTTTCTCTTGGATGAGAAAGTTGGTACGCTAATGAAAGTAAAAAGGTTTTGACACCATAGTGATAAGGATTGTATTGTTGAAGATACAATCGAAATCTATTCGGGTTGCACTTGTGGAAACATTTGAGGATAATGTGATGAAGTGCATAAAGATATCCTAGGACATTTTGAAGATGTTTTATGAATTTTAATGTTATGATACATGCATTTGGTTTAATATTACAACTAATGTAACTGTGAGTATGATGTTGCATGCTATGTATAGAAATGAATTGGAACTATTGAGGAAGACAATTGCCAATGATGGGCAACCTCAAGCAGAGGATGACCAGGAGAAGGCTGTGGTTGAAAAATTGTTGACAAGACTGTAAAAGTCCCCATAAAGCACCACTGATGAGGTAAAAATCAAAAAGAGGGTGCTAGCAGCCAAGAACCGGTATAAATATATCTGTGCCTATGTGGCACAAGGTATGAAGGGATTTGGTAAGAACCCCATCTGAAATATTTTATTGTCTTAGTGTTATGCATGAACTTTTGAAAGGTAGTTGTATGCCTTGGGTACCCAAGTAAGGTATGATTCAGGAAGGAGAACCTGAATGATGGAGGTATGAACCTATGGTAGTAAACATTATTTGTAACCCTTGGAAGAATTCATGAACTGATATGTCATGAATGCATTGACCAATCAAGGAATGCTTAAAGGCATTCATGTGAAACTTTTGAGTTCATGTGTATTGATTTGGGATCGTGATCGGCCTATAGTAGGTAGTATGGTCTTGTTGTAAGAATGAAAGAAAATGAATAAGCCATATGAGGAAAAGTTTGGTTAAATTCCAACACACCATGGCCAAGAACCAGTCATAAAATGTGACGAACTTGAAAACAATGCAAAAGTGCATTGGGTATGAATGTGGCCATGAATAATTGGCACATTTGTTAAAATCCTTTGAAATGTTGAATTACATTTTGAAAGTTGGTACGTTGAAATGAGGCATAGGAAAGGAATGGGATTCCCTTTTTATGTTTATATAGATGTGATGAATTGTTAGTAAGCGTGGTTTTCAATATAGATATATATACATGGATGCATGAGAGACTAACAGTTTGTTTGGCTGTGTAAAGAATGAATTGCAGGGAGGAAATGGGTCTTGGATATGGTGGTATTATAAGCCCATAAGGAAGACCCATTGCCTACTGAGCCAAACTGCAAGGAAAGGTATTTCCTTTTTGAGAAAGTGAATTTGATTGTTAGTATGCACAATTCTGAAATTGTTTGTGATGACATTGTAAAGGTGCAATAAAAATGTATGTGCATGGAAAAGCTAACAATTTGTTTGGTTGATTGAAGTTGAAAGTGTAGGAAGCAAAGGGGTCTTGGATATGGAAGCGTTGTAAGCCCATAAGGAAGACCAATTTCCTGCTGAGCCAAACCACTATGGGAAGGAAAGTCCCATAATTATGAATTTGGTTCCTATGCGGAACAAATATGGAAATAAAATGTGGAATTGGAAATCTGTAGGTGACATATTTACAAGGAAATTATGAATTTAAAATTTATGATGATGTTGGCACAGGGGCAGACCCAGGGTTCAACGCTACAACAGTGCACCAACAAAACCCTAACTACCATCCCTTTCAGCAACACCTACGAAGCAGATGAAGTCTCACTCGAGGTAGAGGTAGCGGTGGTTGCAAGACTCATGTGATTATGATACTTAATAGAGAACTTAGCACGGTTAGTTCCTCAATATGAAATCAATATCCACTTCGCTTATAAAATAGAGCTTCACAACATTCACACTAATCTAACGTATTTAAGAACTTAGCATTGGTAAATAGATTAGATCTAGCAAATCAAGCACTAAGCATATTCATATAGATCAGATCTAACATTCTACGCATCATTAGCACTAAGCATAAGCAGATCTTATCTAATCATCTCAAAGAACTTAGCAAAATGAGACATAAACACATTAAGATAAGCACAAGGCAAGACAACACAATGTTTACGTGGTTCACCCCCACCCTGGGGCTACGTCCACCAACTCTTATTGTTTATTAGCTTCTTCAACAGGTTACAAGCACAGAGCCGCCAAAACCCTTCTCCACATAGGACAGAAGATCTGCGCAGCTCACCAGATCCTTCTTCCTTGCGTTACAGCACAAATCCTTCCACCGTCTATTACAACCACTTTCACTTAGCTCTGCAAGTCTCTTACAATCATGCACAAAACACTCACAGACCCTACTTGCACTTAGCATACATTCACATCACATAGATCTCCCACATCACATAGATGCACCTAGATCCTCCTCCTTACATTGCCTAGACATCTATTTATACATACAAAATAGGCCTAAGCATGGGTAAACCCATGGACCAACATCCCAATCCCATTACATAATCCCAAAAACCCAAAAAGGGGTTGAGATCCCGTGATCTCCGCTTCGTCTTATGATCCTCCTTCGACAGGTTGTCGAAGTCCCAAAATAGGTCAATATGATCGATAATCTCCCAAAACTTGGTCAGGGGCCAACAAGCCCCCAACACTCACCTGTGACTTGTCCCAGTCACTCTGGTCTAACTAGTTTTTCCTCGAACTCCTCGAGCTTGGCTCAAGATGCTTCGACCTGTTGTTGTTCTACGACCTCTTTCTCGACGAACTCCTGGATCACTACCTCATTCACGGGCCCTTCTAGGCGTTGTTCTATTGCAATGACAACCTATTCTAGCTCTGCTCCTAGGTTTTCAACCTCTGTGAATAATTGGCATGCCTTATATTGCACTGGTTGCAGTTGTTGAGTTACTTCCATAACCTTTCTTTGAATCATATGGATCTATTGTTGGGAGGTGTGTTTCTCTTGAGACGGCTTCATTCTTTCCAAGAGCGACAGGTCCTTCAGTTGCGCCTGTAGTGTGTCTATGTGTTTCTTCACTTCTTTGAGCTACGACTCCAATTCCTGTAACTGTGGATTCTCGGCGAGGTTCTCCTATGTTTGGGTGCTATGGTTACTCAGTTGCTTGCATTCTAGGGCAAGATATTTTAGTCTGTCAATTGTGTTGCGGGAAGTTGTTTCTCTTTGGTCTCTTATCTCCTGTGGAGTTTCAGGTACTGCACGGAGCTCTAAGTCTGCGATGTGTTGTTGTAGCTTCTGGATTATTTCTTCAAGTTGCGCCACCTGTTGTGGAACTCTCTCTTCGGTCTTTACTTCAATGATTATCATAGATCAAAGTGCTTTGTTGACCATTTCCTTTACTTCAAGCTACTCTGTGAGCAACTATTCCTTGCTTTATTGTAGTTATGTTTTTTCTTCATCCCACTTTGCTTGAAGAGAAATATTTTCTCGTTCTGCAGTACTGCGTTTCTCTAGAAGGACTCTATGCAGTTGTGCCAAAGCCTGGGTGACTTGCGTTGTTTCTTCCTGTGCTCGTCGAAGGCAAGCTTCGACTGTATCAGTGATTCGGTGGAGTTGAGTTGGCTCATCTACCAGTTTCGGTGTTCCTATTGACAGAGGCGCAGTGGAGACTGCGTGGATGGACTGTAGTGCCTGTTTCACCCCTTGGAGCTCAACCTCAATTCGATTGTACATATCCTCCTGCTTAGCCTCTTTCTTCTCTGCTATCTCCAGCAAAGCATCATTCAGGGCTGCTACAATGAAATCAAAGTCATCTGGGGTGAGGAAAGTCTGCAACTTGGTCATGGTTGCTTTCACTTTCTTCCGGGAGGAAGGTTTCGGAGAGGAAACCTTCCTTTTCTTCGAGGGGTCCTCCTCGTCTCTAGGCAGTGTGACCTTGCCTTTATTTTGTTCGAATTCTATGCCATATACCTCTTCACCATCACCCCCTTGCTCTGGTGATATGGAAGCAGTCTTTACAGATGTACTGTCTAAATCTTGAACCTCTTCAGGCTTATTTGTCTTGCTAGGTCTGGGTGTATCCTGCACAGTTTCTAGGTTGTCAATGTCAGATATCTCCACAGGGTATGCTGGAATAAGGAGGTCCGCCGACCATTCCTTGCTGACCTCCTCCAAGTCTTCCTCTGTCAACTTGTAGTAGGACTACAGCTGTTGTTTATTCCCATCGGCGCACGCTATGATGTAAATAAAATGTCGATCAGCGTTGAACTTCATCAAAGGCCGAAACCTATGGAGGGTATTCGGGGTCATACGAGGCTCGGAATGGATGGCTACCTTCAGCTAGTTGTAGTATGTGTGGATGAAGCCTCATTAACTCTTTTTTTGTCCGTTATGGTGTAGTCCAATGGTCTGGTGGTGAATCACAAATGCTTTCCAACCCGTTCGGAGCGACAGTCAAATGGATATGTCGTTCCCAACTGATATATTTCTTTTCCATGGAGAAGTGCCATGTGTCATTGTTCTGATATCCCAACGAAGCTCCAATTCTGCAAATTTTCTTTCTGCGAAGTTCCCTCGGGAACCTTCTGTAACTTTTCAATATTAGCCCTCTTCTTACTTAGCTTTCTAGCCTTCTTTCCAGTGAGCTTCATATCAGTTTTTCTTTTTCCATTCTGATTCTTATCTTGTTTGGACATAGTCACTTCGCATTGTTGAGATTCTTTCCTAGGACTCAAGGGTAACACCTCTTCTTTATCTAAGATAGGTACTTCAGTCTTCTATGAGTTCTCTAATTCTCTTGCAGCTTCGACATTTGTCCCTCTAGTGTTAATTAGCTTCGATCTGTTCTCTTGTTATTCCATCAAATGTGCGATCCTTCTGGTCATGAAATCTTTTAAATCTTGTTTCTTCTACTCCAAAACTTCTTTTGTTTCCTTTCGTCTGGTTTGATCCCTATCAATCCAAGGTTTTCCTAGTAACATGGTAAACGGGGCACTATCCTCAATAAATTTAATAATCTCAAAATCTTCTTCTGTCGAAGTTCCATTGGCATTCATAGATATCTGAGTGAGCTTTCCACATAGGTTTACCAGTTTTCCTCTGAATAACCCTATTCCTCCTAATGAAGGAAACATAGTAGGCCTCCCTAAAATTTCCCAAGTCCTTTATGTCATGGTATTCACCTGTGTTTCCTCATCTAGAACACATTCAATGTCGAAGTCTCCTATTCTTGCTTCGATGCATTCTTTTTCTTTAAAGATCTTTGATAATCTAACATGTCGATGGTCATTCAAGGTTTCTTTCATCTATAGCAATAATTTCTCTGATTCTTTCTAGGTTTCTTCCATTTTTGGATCTTCCTTAGGGTTTTCCTGGTTCAGGTTCATTCTTTCAAGCTTAGCAATCATTCTAGGGAAATCCAACACTTCATGGTCCATAGCTTTGCAACAAAGACAACTAGGTCTTCTCCCAGGGCATTCCTTAGCAAGATGTCCCGGTTTTTTGCAATTGTAACAGAGGGTTAATCCTCTCTTTCTTTTAAATGATCCCCAGCTTCTCCTGTACTATGCGCTAGAATCATATGAGCTAACCTGCAACAAATTCTTTCTAGGATCCTGCATCCATTTGTTAGTCCAAAAATTATTTCTATGCATAGGTATAACATATCTTTCACTATTCTTATCAAATCTATTCATATCAAATCTTCTTTCATCTATTAGTGCCCTAGTTTTCAAGCTAGGATGGAATCTATCAAACATACCTAGATCCATACTTTAGAAACAAAAAATTTCACTTATCTTACTTTTACAGAGCACAAAGCTTTCAGATCTAAAAAAAATCACTATTCTTACCTTTATCAGAGTACAAAGCTTACAGAACTTACCTCTTTTCCTCAGATTTGACCTCTTTTCTTTAGATCTGACCTCTTTTCTTGGCACAAAGCTTCACAGGTCAAGTAAAATGTTGTGCACTAGGGAAACAGATCGATGCACAGAACTTTCATGGTTTCATGACGGATCTTTGCACAAAGCTTATTCTTTCTTAGTTCCCAGCAATCACAGTTTCAGGTCTCGACAACAGAACCATTTGTTTCCACAAGGGTAGACCCAGGGTTCAACGCTACAACAGTGCACCAACAAAACCCTAACTACCGACCCTTTTGGCAACACCTGTGAAGCAGATGAAGTCTCACCCAAGGTAGAGGCAGCGGTGGTTGCAAGACTCAAGTGTCTGCAACCTTAGCTGGGACACAAATATGTGATTATGATACTTAATAGAGCACTTAGCATGGTCAGTTCCTCAATATGCAATCAATATCCACTTTGTTTATAAAATAGAGCTTCGCAGCATTCACATTGATCTAACGTATTTAATCACTTAGCATGGGTAAATAGATCATATCTAGCAGATCAAGCAGTAAGCATATTCATATAGATCAAATATAACATTCTACGCATCACTAGAACAAAGCATAAGCATATCTTATTTAATCATCTCAAAGCACTTAGAAAAAGGAGACATAAACACATTAAGACAAGCACAAAGCAATACAACACAGTGTTTATGTGGTTCACCCCCACCCTGGGGCTACGTCCACCAACTCTTTTTCTTTATTATCTTCTTCAACAGGTTACAAGCACAGAGACACCAAAACCCTTCTCCGTATAGGACAGAAGATCTGCATAGCTTGCTAGATCCTTCTTCCTTGCATTACAACACAAACTCTTCCACCGTCTGTTATAACCACTTGCACTTAAATCTACAATTCTCTTGCAATCATGCACAAAGCACTCACAGACCCTACTTTCACTTAGCATACATTCACATCACATAGATCTCCCACATCACATAGATGCGCCTAGATCCTCCTCCTTGCATTGCCTAGACATCTATTTATACATAAAAAAAATAGGCCTAAGCATGGGTAAACCCATGGGTCGACATCCCAATCCCATTACATAATCCCAAAAACCCAAAAAGGGGTTGATATCCCGTGATCTCCGCTTTGTCTTGCGCTCCTCCTTCGACAGGTTGTCGAAGTCCCAAAATAGGTCAATATGACC
>JZKD02S1475413.1:0-10811 GCA_000966675.3 Picea glauca | reverse complement strand
AACAATAGCCCTTCGATCATACTTAAATTCACCTGCACCGTTGGATGGAGTTCGTAGGGTCTTGTGTTTAATTCATATGCCCACTGGCTGTGACCGAGTGCTAAAAAGACTTTTAAATTCGTGATCTCGCATCTCGACATTCCTGTGATAGAAGATATTGACACTCCAAGTCGCGATCGTTGAGACTCCGAGATGGAGCTTAGCACCGCTAGCTTCTTCCCCTCACATGACCACCGGCTGTGACCACAGGCTGCGCCAAAAGGTGCTTCATATTTCATGAACTTATAAACTTCATCGAGCCTGATCAACGGTCGAGATCTCTGATGATCTGACGGTCTAGATCTCATCGTGATCTTGCATATCGTGATCCCTGTGATGAAGAGTCTTGATGCTCCAAGTCGCGATCGCTGAGACTCCGAGGTGGAGCTTAACTCTGCTAGATTCTTCCCTTCATGTGACCACCGACGGTGACCACAGGCTGCGCCAAAAGGCGCTTCACGTTTCGTGAACTTATGAACTTCATCGAGCCTGATCAACGGTCGAGATCTCTAATGATCTGACGGTCCAGATCTTATCGCGATCTCGCATATCACGATTCTTGTGATGAAGGATCTTGATGCTCCAAGTTGCGAGTGCCGAGACTCTAAGATAGAGCTTAACACCGCTAGCTCCTTCCTCCATCTTCCGTAGATGTAACCACTAGCTGTGACCACAGGCTTATTCGAAAACGCATTTTGCACTTTCACATCTCGAGTATGCTGTGATGAGTCCTCTCGACTCTCCATGTCATGAAATCTAAAATAGTGCTTGGCTTCTCTAGCTCTCGACAATGTGACCATGAGATATGACCACTCGCCAATCAAACGAGCACTTCACTCCTTTTACTTTCCAGTTAGCGAAACGATGATCTTTTGCCATGTGTCCTTTGGATCCAACAGTCCACGACTATACTCGATGGACGACCATGATTCCTTCACAATTTTGGAGAGTTTGATGACTCTTGGTCTTATCCGCTTTGCAACTTCACCATATCTAACGGTTGTTGGTCCTTCGTAATTACTCCAGATCCGACGGCACAGATCTTATCGTGATTTCGCCACTTCACGAGCCTTCTTCATGCCTGATCAACGGTCCACAATCCTTGGTGATCTGACGGTCCAAATCTTTTTGTGATCTTGCATATCGCGAGTTTGAACCTCTTTCCTTTGGATTTCCCGATCTACGAAACTTTGAAACAAAACCTTTGTTGTTCATCACGTGTCCTTCTTGAATCAACTGTCAAGATTGTTATCGTGATTTCACATATCGCGAGTTTGAACCTCTTTCCTTTGGATTTCCCGATCTGCGAAACTCTGAAAACCATTGTCGTGCTTTGACTTTTTTCCTCCTTCTGAGCTTACACTGTTGATCTTGCCATTCGATCATTGTTGTTCTTCCTTGCCTGTCTGTCTGCTGATCTTCCTTGCCTGTCTGTTTGTCATCATTGTTGTTGTTCTTGCCATCAATGACAAGCACGCTCTTCTTGTAAACATGCCAACAATTTACTCAAGAAGCCCTAAACACAATCAAAGAATTAGGAGATTGGTTCATAGATGAAATTTTTTCTCAGATTAGGATTTATGGATGTGAAGGAGCACCTCACATTTTACTAAGATATGTCTCAGATAGGCCGGTGCTAAGAGAGATAGCATACCAGACCGTGGTTGTTGGTATTGCGGCTTCCTTATCCAAGAATAAAAAAAAACAATGGCCCTCTTTTCGTATTCCATTGAGAATTTACTCTTTGTTGAATGCGAAACATGCATTAAAAGAAGCTAAACAAATTGGAAAAATTTGGTTAGCTTATAGAGATTTTAAAAAACATGACCCAAAAAGTATTGTAAGGAAACATTGTAGTATAGTTAGAAATGTAAAGGATTATATACATGAAGATTCACCATTTGACTTTGTTTTCCAAAGAGCTCAAGATTATCAAGAGGTAGTCCAAAGAATTCAAGAGTTGAAGGAGAGTTCCAAGATGCAAGAATTTTTAGATTGGCAGCTCAATAGAAATAATGTTTAGATTGGGAGTTCAATAGAAAGAATGTTTTTTTGAAAGAAAAGAATGAAAAACAAGGCAATATGCAAGGAAGTGTTGATCTAGAGGATAATGTGCAATCATAGTCAGAGTCAGAACAGAGAAAAGATAATACATCCAATGGCATGTTGATTGATAAACAAAATCAAAGAAAAGATGAATCGGGAAAAAATGACCAAGATAAGGGTAGTGGAGGCATGAAAGCATTGAGGAAAATACAGGATTACAAACTCCTGAAAAGTTTGTTGAGGGGATTAAAGAAGACAATCATACTCAAAGCAATGAGCATATTGTTCCAACAACTATTATAGTTGTCACAACTATTGATACTACTCCAATTACCTCCATCATTGGAATATTAATTTCTACAGCCTTTGGTTTAGACAGTTTTCAACTGGTTGAAGAAACTATTTTACCTTTAAACACTTATACTTTCAACAACACAACAAATAATATTGTAAGAAGCATAAATAAGAAGAGAAAAACATAGTAGTCTAAGGAAATTCCACAAGAACAAGTTCAGATACGAAATACATCACACTTAAATGATGAAGAGTTTGCAGAAGAGGTTGTTGATGCTTTGGGGGCATTTACTGATGCAAATAAATGGTTTGTTAGCAAACTCACTTATCAACTAAGAAAATAAAAGAAGCAAGTGGCAGAGTTGTAGAAGCAATTAAAATATCAAGAATATATTTTGGTTAAAGAACATCAATGCGAGATAAATCAAATGATTGAAGAAAATAAAGCATATGCTACTATATCTAAAGATCATCATAAATATGAAATGGATTTTATCATAACAGAGCATGAAAAACAAATGGTTACTCTTCAAGAAGAGCATAAATAGGTTTCTACTAAATATCAAGATCAAATAAATTTCTTGATAGCTCAAAGTGAGGAATTAAAGGTAAAATAGAGTAACACGGAAACTCTAAAATCAATGTCTGCTGGTATAAATACCAAACTTGTTGACCTTCAAGTATTAGTTTATACCATGTTAAACAAAATCAAACAACAACATGATAAGCTGCTCCAATTTATTGGAAGAGCTCAAATACAATCTCATGAGCAAAAGGTTGCTCATAAGTCTTTTAATAAGATCAGGATATGGGAAGCAAAGAATGACAACATGCTTGAAGGTATTTCAAGAATGTCAGATGAAGAAAAAATTCAAATACAAGCTTCATTAGATGCATGGTTTAGTAATTGTGAGTTTTCAAAAGACTTAATTAGTGAAACCATCAAGTATTTCTCAGATATTTGGGACTCAAGTATAGACATCAATGAAGATCATTATATGCCTCTTGTTCAGTTTCTTGGTCAAACTGTTCCAATGTCAAATTGTCTCACACATATCAATTAGAAAAAGAATTCACGTGATGATAAAATCACTTAGATAGACAAATGGAATGTTGATTTACTCAAAGAACTTGTCTCCAAGCCAACTGAATGTTCAAAGTCAATTGATTCCTTTCTCTCCAAGTTTAAAACAAAGCATAAGGAAATTGCCAAAAAACTTTATTGTTGTGAAATAATTGAGGGTATGCCACAACTACCTCTTATTTCATAAGTGATTAAAAAGTTTACTTGTTGGCAAACATTTGTTGAAGTGCAGAAAGGTGAATCCAACAAAGAGATTTTTGCCAACGAAGAAGACAATTCTTCTTGAAGTAGGGAAATGTGGAACTAATTTTCTATTTGTAAAATCAATTAAGAGAAAAAAGGAGGAAATTGTCCCAATTTTAAGATCTTAATTTTTATTTAATGTAATCCTAAATGAGGTGTTAGGGGTTGGAAACTGTAGACTCAGACTTGTTACTCTTATCAATTTGATATAATATTGAAGGCCCAATCTTTTGGTAAATTTCTTTTTGAGTAAAGTGGTGATCGTATGATTACAATTATGTTAATTTTGGAATTTCTTTTCTTCAGGTTTATGCAAACTTTTTCCATAATTCTGTTAATTTGTCAATTGATTGCATATTAGATATGAGAATGCATTTTTGTTATCAAAATAACTCTTTATATTGTTAACAATTGTTGTATTCAAGTTTATAGTTAAATAAGCTTTATGAACTTTTTCTAATAGCTTATCACTCATCATTCTGTCTCATATCTGATATATATGTTTAAATTCTAACTGGTAGTCAAAATGAAAATATATTCCTGTTGTGATGAACAAACTAATCTTTTGTCCCTCTGTGGATGGTTTTATAGCTTTTTGAATCTGATTTTGAAACTATTTTCATTTATATGATTTCAATCATTTAACTTTTCTTTGATTATGATTGGATGTTGATATAATTGTTTACATCAGTCATTTGTGCTCAACAATTTATGAGAATAATGGAATTTTTCTTTTCTCATAAATTAATTATTTAGATCTGCATCTTTAAATTTCAGTATTGCTCTTAGCTGAGATATGATAAATAGATTGATTAGTTTTCTTTTCTACAAATTAGATTAAAACATATACATAAATTAGATATCTTAAACGATTAAGTCTCCTATAAGGAGCAACTGTCTTTAGTGGCAAACCGAGCCAACAGATTGGTTGGAAGTTATCGTTCCAAATGAAAATAGGCCTAATTGGGGCTTGTGATTGAGTAGGTATCCCCTGTTGTAGGAATAATTTTTCCTGCCTGTCAACAATACCTTGTTGAATACCCAAATTTGATGTTTTAACTAAAGATTCATATTCATAAAAAAAAGGTTGTGAATTCCATCCCCTCCAAGTGGTCTTCCTTGATCACAACAATTCCATACATAGACAAATAACTAATGACATGGGTACCTTATTAAGCACCTTGGTCTAGTGGTTTGGTCAAGGATCCATATCCATGAGAAAAAAGTTGAATTCCATCCCTCGAGTAATCTTTTTTTAAGACAACAACTCCATACAAGACTAAATAGCTAATATTTTGAGTACCTTATTGCACACCCAAATTTAAAACCTTAATTAAAGAACCATGTCCACAATTAAAAAAATTATATTCAAAGTAAAATATAGCCTAATGATAATGATAATCATGTATTACCATGAAAAATGAATGCCCATGCTTTAAATATGTTTTTTAAAAACATATCAACTTCTTGTGTTGGATGCTAAATGTAATTTCTTTAATGCTTAAACAATGTGATGACGATACATATTATTTATAATATGCTTAGAGACACACAAATTTTACCCCGAGAGTGAATGTTTTACACAAGAAGTATAGATCGACATGTCACATGAAACCTATTCATACAAATCTATCAACATTGTTATACTTCTATGTGGTTATTGTACACGTGCCAACATTATATTGTTGATGGTATTGCTTAAAGAAAATTAAGGTATTATAAGGATGTAATCAACCCTAATTTAGAAGATCAAAATTATTTATCTGTTTTGCCAAGTGTAAAGAAAAAACTAAGCATTGCTAAGATAAGAACAAATTCTCACGAGCTCCATAGTGAAACTGGGCGTTGGTCAATTCCTAAAAGGCCATGGGATGAAAGAGTGTGTCACCTTTGTGACACTAAGAAGGTTGAAGATGAAAAACACTTTCTCTTAGATTCTCCAACCTATAGCTATATTAGATCTCATTTTCAAAATATTTGTCACACTACCAACCTTCCTAACCTCTTAACTCAACAAAAATATGGTGATCTTGGAAAGCTTCTCTTAATACTAGAAACAAAATTCTAAAGAATCGCAAGTAATCACTTACTCTCTTAAGGTCCGATAAACCAATTCAATCTTAGTGGAAGTTAATCATCATCATTATCACTATGAATAATTTTTATCATTATCTACTTTTTATATAAAAATATAATATAATCCTTATATATAAAACATAAAACCTTTTTTTTTTTACACAAACCAAATCAAAACCCTTAGATTTTGATTCCCGCAAAAAAATAAAAAAAATAAAAACACCCAAACATTAAAACCCATACTTCGATCATCCCATTATAAGTAAAAAATAACTTTTATAAACATAAAACAATTTATAAGAAAAATTAACTTTTATAAACGCATTACATTTTTATTAAAATACACATACTTTCGTCACACAACTCCTAAATAAATAAATATACATGAAAATCAATTCAACTCCAAAATATATAAAAAATAAATTAAAAAGATAAACATGACAACCAATTTAATAATATACAGTAATAGAAATTATTCTCACTTTCTTTGGAGTTAAATTATAACTCTGCGAAAACGTTTAACTTTGAATATTCTCAAATTAAAACCATACATGAAAAGTAAACTTTCACCAACTTACCACGACTTAAATGCCTTAAGTTAAAAAAAATGTGTAAATATATATATAATTTTTCAAATAAACGACAACCACAAATAAAATGTTACCACAAAATGTTACCTTAACAACCACCACACATCTTGGTAGGCCAAGGTCGTTGGAAAGCCCCAAATTGAACATACGGCAAGGAAAACTTAAAAAAAAAAATATTCTTTGAAAATCGGTCGGCTGTGAGGCCCTCTACGTGGCGCGACCGTATGCAACCAAGCAGCTTTCCCGAAGCTTCTGCCGCGACCGGTTTCGCCTGCATTTTTCTTGTGGCGGGCAGGCCATTGCGAGGCGTGCGGGACCTCTAGAGTATTCTAGAGGTTCACAAAGCGCCACGTGTCACGTTTGTTTAAGCTTTTGACTCTACTCCAAGCCTACCACGTGGAACGCTGCCACGTGGATGGTGCCATCGTTAGGGAAAAAACACCCAGAGACGTTTGAGGAGCCTGTTATTGTCGTTAAAGACTGCCTACTTACTCTTTTCTCGTTATTGCACCAGTACTCTTCTTCCATTAAAATTTCAGAAATCAGAGCACAGTTCATTTCAAATACCTGAAACGAAGTTTGGAATCGACTCAGCGGGATTCGAAACTCCGACTTCTCACCTCCTTTAGTGACTGGCTATTTCTATGGTTTAGTCCTCTCCGAAGTGCGCATTTTGTTCCGTGGAGAAGATTTTGGGGCCATTTTAGGCTTTCGGAGGGTTTTTAAGGGCAGAATATCTCATATAGGTGCTTTATTTTTAAGGCTTAGCCTTACATTTTGGGGCATTATTGGTTCTTGAACACTGGCAATGCTCAACAAAGAAGAAATCAAAGAGAAAGGTCAGAATTTAGAGGGGATTGGGATATTCATGTGGGGCTACCTCCCTGCGGTTTCTCAGCAAAGGGCACCATTGTTGTTACCCACGCCTGTCCCTCGCTCGACTACGCAAGAGCCCTGGGACGAGGCGTGCAGTGGTGGGTGTGGGTTTGCACTCGCCATTTCAGGTAAGTTTCTCATCTTTAAATTACTCATACTTTCCTCTTCTTGTTTGTTCACAGCTTGAAATGTCTTTTTTTTTTTTTTGTTCTTGTTCCTGTTCTTGATAAATGCCATGCTCCTTGAAGTCTTACTGCTTTACATTGTTTTCACTGGTTTTGGTTTTGCTCTGGTGAAGCTCAGAGCTCAAACCTAATTCCTTGCTTATTAGGCGCGCTTGTTATGCAGCTAATTTATTTCCCATTGATTTATAGTCTAGGTTTTCTGTTCGTGGAGAATATTTTTGTGCCAATACATATATATCCGCGACCGTATAAATAGCAAAAGGTGGCAATCAAGAGTATACCCAGGAGTTCCTTGGGCATCTGTTAAAATGAAAAATAAACAACTACAGTCTAACAACAAGCGGGAAGGTCAAAAAGGAAAAATAAAAGGGTTTAACCAATAAAATTTGAATTTGTATTCATCTCCACGAGAGACCGAAATAGTTAAAAGGGACTAGTGACTACAACCAGCCAAGCAAAAAAGGGAAATTTAGAAGGGTTTAACCAATGAAATTGAAATTGAAATTTTTATTAGCGCATACCAAAATAGGTCAAAGGGAGTAAGCCTTAAGGACTATAACGAGCAATGATAGCCAAGCAAAAGAGTGGGGTGTAAAAAGAAAAAGATATTCCTCAAACGAAATGAAATGAAAAATGAGTACAAAAGCATCATGAAATGAAATGTCATAAGCATATATCTACAAGTAGGTTATCCTATGAAGGAAAGTTCTAGAAAGTGGACAGCCAGTAAAGATGCAACTCCCACAAGGGGGAGGGAGTTATCCCTCCTCATCAGCCTAGGTAATGGTCTAGATTTCATGTCAATACCAAGTGTCTGGGAGGAGGGAGTTAGTCTTCGTCATCAGAGTCAATGGTATAGAATCTAGATATCAACACCAAGTGCCTGTTGAATAATGTCCTCTGGAGAGTGGCTTGGGCTGCTAAGGTCTTCAGGGTTAAGCAAATAATGAAAAAGAAGAAGCACTCCTAACATCCAGTACTGAAATAGGTCTTAGTGAAAGGAACGAAACTAGTAATGCCTAAGAGAATAGTTAGGAAGAATAGATCACATTGAAGAAAGGGGGTCAGTAATAGTCCAAATCAGTGAAACAATCTGCAATCAGTATATCTATTATCACATTGAACATCTTTATTTTCCAGCCTTTCGATTAGTCTCAAATTATGTATTGGAATCCTTTATTTCAATTATACAAAATTCAGATCCTTTCAATGAAAAACAGCCAAAAGGAAATGGAATGCAACGACAATGTAGGATGGGCCTCCTAGTTTCAAACACAATACTGTATTATCCAGTGACATGCCTGGCTGCAACCAAACCTTTCTGTTTTTCTGTATCAGTACATTCCTACTGATGATCTGCGATTTGAAAATACAAGTTTTTCATGATGCATTTTGGATGAATATCATATGGAAAAAGGATGGATTTCCAAAGACTGGTAACTTGAGATAAATTTGTTTTGCTGATGCATTGCACAGCATTCTGCTGGCAAGTACTGTTGAGTTAGTGGTTTTTGCAAAGTAATTTTATTATAAATTTTATGTTAAGTAGCAACTTTTGTTGATAAACTAAAGTGGAAAATGTCTAGAAAAGCATCAAAATTTTCAAGGTATATTATTTAAGCAAGGGGGTTTCTCATGCTAAATCTGGTGTGCTGGCCAGGGCCATGACCTAAAAGTTGCTTTGGCCCTCAACTATGTATAGTCAAGCTTGAATATTACAATGAAATAACATCAAATGTAAAATTATTTTGTGTGGTACTTCTCAGAATGTATGATGTGAAGGATCTTTAGTATACACTTCCAGGCTGTACTGCTGTCTTGCAGTCTCGTGACATGACCTCATGGATTTCAGCTTGAACTCAAGCTGACCATAGCAGCAGTTATGATTCCCCTCATTGTACTAGAATTGCAGGTATAGTTTTCTTTTTCTAAGATACACTTGAAGAATTGATAATGAAGACATCATAATTTTGTAAAGACACACTACTAGATTATATTTTTATTTGCATCCAAAGGAAACGTGCCATCAATTGGTAATCTAGGTTCTTTTAGAACGAAATAACGTTCTTAACCTCTCTGGGTGGACCCATCATATTTGACAAAGAAACTGCCTTTTGCTGAGTTGTCAAGGAAGTATAGAGCTAATTGGCCAAAAACGTGTGACATGTTATATGGAAAATTGTTTTTTCTAAATGAAAGGTTGAGCAATATAGAGGAAAATACTCTTAAGTCTTTCACCAATCACTTATTGTCTATATTAAAACGATATAGTCAAATACCTTAGATTACCACACATATAAACATTTCTTTCAATTACGTAGCAATAATTGCAAATCTTCAATATCTACCTATATTCTATTCAAATATTTGAAATTTGTTTGTACATATAACATCTTGAAGATACTATCATATATTCTATTTCAATGTCAAGTTTTTCTTATATCCTAGCAAACATCTAAAGTATGCTAAAAAGATATAAGCGTAACCTTCTATTGAGGCATTATTTTTTTGTTCCAAGCGATGAGATAATTGTTCTAAAGGACCCCCAAAGGTTAAATTGGTCGATGCTCTTGTCCAAAAAGTTCATGGATGTCTCGAGATCAAATCCCATTGAGTCCCTTGGGGTTACTAGTGGGTATCTTGGTTGGCGGTTACTACCATCTTCCATCCGGAAAATTGTGAAAGAGTGGGGAAATTGCTAGCATGGGAGATTCACCTTGTTGACCAATATCTTATCACGTTCATTCATAAAGGGGGTTTTTAAATTGTGAAAAATAAGGTCAATATATTGTAGGTATTGTTGATGTTTCTCCAGTTAGCAGCATCAGACATACATTCTCCTAGATTGGTCATGTTGATTTGACCAAGGGAGAATGATACATTCACTCACGGGGCCATGTTGGTTTGGCTAGTGGTGAATGGCCCAGGGGCAGTCTTTCTCCTATTAGTCATGCTGATTTGACTAGGAGTGAAAAAGACTCTAGATGCTCTCACATTGGCTGCTCCAGGATGGAGTGATCTATTTTTTATAGGGCAGGTTTGACTTGCTTACAAGTCTAGTCTAATGTTGAAGAAGTAGGCTCAAGAGACCTCTTGTGATGAAGGGATTCTCGGTGGATCTACTCAACATTAGAGCCCTATATTAATTAGACGTGCATGTGAGGAGATGATACATCAACAAGGCTCATGAACAACTCTTCTAGCGAAGAAGAAATGCCAAGAAGACCAAACAAACCATTAAAGAAACCCCCGAAAGCATTAAAGAAGATATTGAAGACAAAAGTACAAGTTGGCCCCACAAGTAAATTAAAGGTGACTCAAATTGTATAAATAAAGGATGGATCATTTCGTTTTGACATAATCACAAGCTCTTCTTAT
>JZKD02S1475391.1:0-10811 GCA_000966675.3 Picea glauca | reverse complement strand
AAAAATCCAACAAAGATCAGAAAACATTGTTTAAACATACTAAATCAAAGCATTTCAAACCAAAATTTTCATTTATTAATACTCTAATATTAATGTGAATTTATAAGAAAATATAGATATAACAGTAGTAAAGGAACATTGAGTTAGTATTGTTGGTCTCTATTCATAAAATTTCCCACACAAAAGCTAGAAAATATTTTATTATTATAAACAAAAAAAATAAGGGAGTAAAATTCTTAAGTCACAGTCCCGTGGACTATGACTTGGCCGTGGGGGGAAAGCCTTGTGGCCAAGTCATTGGCGTGCCCATGGCTTGGTCACAGGGTTGCCCCCCTCGCGGCAAAGTAACATTCCACTGGACTATGACTTGGCCGCCGGGGCCGAGCCCTGTGGCCAAGCCGTGGGCATGCCAACGGCCTGGCCATAGGGTTGGGCCCCCACGACCAATTCAGAGTCCATTGGACTGTGACTTGGCCATGGGGGATAATCCATTGGTGTCCCGACGTCTTGGACATAGGGGCTGATATATAAATAAAATTTTAAATTTTAAATAACATTTAAATTTAAAATAACAAATTAAAAATTAGAGTTAAAATTAAAAATTAAAATGAACATTTAAATTAAATTTCAAAATTAGGAATTATATGGGTTTGTGATTACCTGAAGCTCGACCATCCCAACCGTTTTCCAACTCAATAGCCCAATCACTCGCAGAAGCACCTGCCAACACGACATCTACGCCAACACAGTGTTCGTGCCAATCTGCTAACAATCTCTCAATACAACGTCCGCCTAACCACTCACAATCATTCAACACTCACTCACTATAACAAACATAAAGAGTTGGAAAAGGCATTGCAATAATGATGTGTAGTTAATATATAAATAAAGTTTCAGCCGAAAACAACTTTCGACTGAAAGAATAGTTCGACCAAAAAAAAATTTTCGGTCTGAATATCTTTCGGCCAAAAACATATTTTCGAATGGAAAAAATCCATCCGACTAAAGTTTTATACAAAAATTGAGGGTGTAGTCACTATACCGTTCAATTTGACATTCGAGGGTTCAACCGAAAAAATAATCTTTTGGCCGAAAAAACATTTTTCAAAATTTTGAAGATCAGATTGTCACGAAAGTGTTACCCACCTCAGTTATTTTACCCTTTCATTAATAAAACAGGACAACATTTGGATGATTTTTCCTACTCACTTAGCTCCCAAGTGTAAAGGAAGGATTTTTCCTTTTTATAATCATCTTTGTGATTTTACAAAAGATATTCAAGATTTCATCTCGATGCTTCTTGAGTATTACAATACTTCAAGTAGGTCATTTCCCAAGAATTAAAAATATCATATATATAACTACACACTCCTATCCTTATAAAATTTATGTTGTACACTTAATATCACTTAGAAACGATGAAAAAAAACTATTTTACTGAGTTTGGTCCCTTGAAAGAATTTCAAAACATGAGTGACATAGTAAAGATCATATAGATCAGGACGAGAGGTATGAATAATTTTTTCCTCCAAATGAGCACTCTGGCACGAGGGAAAGTTAAAAAAATTATGGAAATCTCAGTTAGAGAATCAGTAGTCATGGAATGCATAGTTCCCAAGTTGGATAAGTATATACAACATATAGGGGAAATGAGGAGATTGTTCATTGCATTGATCGACCAGTACTACTACCCCTATATACACATGTGTGAAAATATTTTTCCAAATTTTCTAATTATGAAAAAGCACACCCAGTCAGACTCGAGTACTACACCCTTGAAATGGACCAAGAAATTAAGTTCCATGGGTGACACGTGGAAAGTTGGAGATGACACGTGGCCCCTACACTGGGAGACACATGTCACGTTTTAATGGGCACATAGGGTCTTTGAAACGTATGAATCTAGGTGACACGTGGCACATCAAACATGGTTCCATGTCACCCTAGGTGACGTCAACATGCCGTGTCACCCAATACTCATATCCTTCCAAGCCTTTCGATCTCATGGTCAGGGTGTGTCCACGTAACCCCTAGATATACGAACTTTGTTACTTCATAACTTTGGTTTTCAAGGGATCTGTGGTGTGACTTCCTGCTTTCTCCTGAAGTGGTTAGCGTTGGGCTGACCATGGTCTAGATCTAACAATGGGGAGAGATCTTGAAGGGTCCCTAGATCTACAATCTTCATCACTTCAAAGCTCCAAACTTTAGAGGTTTCAACGTTATGGCCACTCTACTCCCCCAATGCAAGACTTTATTGAAGTACCATATGTGGGTCCCTCTACTGGATGATAAGATGATTAAGAGAGGTTATTAACAAACTCCCCATATCCGCAACTTATGTCAATTTGTAACTTCAGTGTTCAAGGAATTTGGTGTTATAACACCTTTGTTCTCCCAAAGAAGGACTTTGTTGGACTTACCTCGGTGTAGATAGAACATTCAAGGGTATTCTCGAAGGCTCTTAGATCCACAACTCACATTAATTTGTTATTGGTAAATGGGTCAGGATTTAACATTAGGACAAGTCCATCTATCATAGTTAGGGTCACTACCATATGTCATTCGACCTCATGGGTAATGACTACAATAAGTTTCCTTTGTCGAGTTTACAAATGGGAAAGTCATAATGCTACGTAGCTCCGAACTCCCAGAGCTCCAAATCCAGAAAGGATTAGCTCCTTTCTAGCCTCGTGCAGGTTTCCTAGGCCTTGGTCATATGGGTCCTATGAAAACTCTCATTGGATACATGCTAATCCCTTATTCATGAATTGGTTAAGGACATGGGCATGAGCCCTTGGTCACACGAGTGAAAGGTATGAAGGAGGCACCCTCCTTCCATAGGGTTTCAACTTGGTATTCCGATGAAGGTATACTAGATAGGTCCATAGGAATTAAGCAGTCCAATTAATCCTACCCTAACTCTCTTGCAAACTCACATCCCATAACTCTCTAGTTTTTCTAATATCCCTAAAAATGATTAATTATTAAAGTTTGTATGGACTTAGGAATTTATTTTTGGTTTTGGAAAATTCGTATTTGGAAAATTATTGCGATTTGTGGAAATTCCCAATTTGGAATTTGATTATTTGTAATAAATTATTGTAATTGTTGGGTAAAGATTTGATTTTCCCAACCAACTCTTTGACTATGATGCTTGTAAAATGCATATGTTTTTATATTAATTGTTGAAGGAGAAATGGAACAACCAGGTTGAAATCAACTAACGATGACTCCATGAGTGGGGAACATTATTGAACTACTTGAGAGCTGGTTTTTACAAGTGGAAAATGAGGAATTTGGCCATTAGAAGCCCCTGAAAATCAGGGACTTGTAAAGATTTGAATATTACCAAGGGCAGAAAAGACATAGGTACAAGAGGCTTTTGGATATATAGCATATTGGAGGAGGTAGGACATTAGTTAGTATTCTAGATAAAGGATATCACTTGCGGTTATGAGCATTGTTCTAGGTGTGAGGCAAGGGGAATTTCTGATCTGAAAGAGGGCTATAGAAAAGATGATCATTGGAGTTCGCCCTTATGGATTCATGGTCAGTCTAGGGGGTGAATGGAGCAAGTAGTTTGCTTGTCCTGTTCTATGGTTGGGTGGAACTTGGTTGTTCCATTTGTTGTCCCAACACTTTGTTCAGATATGTACATCTACTTATTTCTATGTTGAATGGTTTTTTTTATTAATAGTTGGTAGAATGAAATGAATTTTAGAATAAGTCTTTACACTTTGATTGTATTCATCGAGTAAATTTAAGAAATCTACTGTGAATTTTTAGCTGTGATGAATTTGAGTTATGTAAATATATGCATATAGGATATGCATTAAGGTTAAATAAAATAGAAATATTGATGTGTTAATTCATAAAACTTGTGAGGTATGTGGATATATATATATATATATATATATATATATATATATATATATATATATATATATATATATATATATATATATATATATATATATACTCTTATAAACTCTCTATCTATACAATATCAAAAACATCTCTAAATGTATTTAGAAACACACACACACACACACACACACACACACACACACATATATATATTTATATATATATATATAGATCGTGGCATGAATAAATGCATGGAAATGCATAAACTTATAAATATGCATAACACATAAAGTTGTTTATCGACTATTGAATCACTTGAGGTTTAAAGTATTCTCCATTAATCTGACTATATTAAAGGATTAGAAGGTACATTCCTTTTACATTACATCAAACCCAGAATCAACTTTTCAGTGATATATTTAATAAATGCTACATGTTACAGAGGGTGTTCAACACAAAACACAAATTTAATATTTCACACAACAGATGTTATCATAATGGTAAATCATGAAATTTATACAATATGGGGTTTCCCCTTTGTCTATTCCATTAAGGGATTTAATATATAAGAAATCATTTATTTATGGAACCTGGGTTCAAAGGGTTATCATAAGTACCCTAAGGTGGACCCTATACCACTAAATAAAATAGAACCTCAAAAGTAAAATCAGATGTTGAGATCTAGAAGTTGAATACCTTTCGAGTGAGGCAGCCACGTGTATCCTTTTCCTCGAAAATAGTTAATCCCTGCAAGAGGGAATCGAGGTATTAGTAAACAATGTTATGAAACAAATCAAAGAAATTAATTGTGGAAGATAAAACAATTTTGAGGAAGAATCCACAAAATTTAACATTAAAGAATCAACAACATGTTAATAATTAGATTGAGGTTGGCATGGAGTTTTTTTCCCATCGAAGGCGCTGAGAGAACTGTTCATAGCTCGAAGGTGGACCTTGAAATGACTGATGGGTACCCTTGCAATGGAAACAGGGGTCCCATCATTAGTTTTGTAATCGAACAAAATTAACCAAATTGCGCAGAATGTGACAAGAAGATAGAACATTGTTAAACTTGTAATATATTGCATAACCAGATCAATAAAGATTGCACAGTATAAATTATGTCCCACAAAATTTCCCAATTCAAACTATTGATAGGGTTGCGATATACTGATCTCATAAATTATTTAAACTTACAATTGATGATAAAGAAAACACATTCAAGAACAGAGTTTAGGATACTTAACTTCCTTTTTTATTACACTGAAGAAGTAGAACATTTCTAAAACATATAATATTTTGATAAACCAGAAAGAGTTTCCACAATATAGTGCATGTCGCACAGAGGGGTTTATTGCCCTTTTTTATACGACTTTTACTATTTTGTTTACATTGAAGAAAATGCAAATAGACATGTTTCAAACATAAAAGTACATAAATAGAAATCTTAGAGTAATTAATTTAATCAAGTATAGATTTTGAAATATTTACACACAGTGGAACAATATGGCTATTGATGCAACACCCCTCCCCTTTGAGGTTCTGCGACCTCCCAGTCACCAGATCATTCTATCTCCTCGAGTTGGAACATCATTTTGGTTCCTGTTGGAACCTTCACTCTTCATATCCACGGGTCCTTCCTATTGAAACCCCACCTGCGTGAACATGCACAAGGCATGAGATCCACCTCCATGCAACCACAAGCTGTGATCGCACGCCTAACAAAGAGGCACTTCGCAATCTCGTGTATCGTGACTTCAGGACTTCTACGTATGAGTCCACTCTAACTCTCCAACTCCCAAGCTCCGAAACGGGAAAATGTTCCTTAACTCCCCCTTTGGTCTCCCTCCATGTGACCCTTACCTATGACCTATGGATACTCCTCTGAGCGCATCAGTATTTTGTGATTCTCGAGTTTGAAACTCAACCTCAACACTTACTCTTCAAATTCCTGATCCCCTAACCTCTGATATTTTCTTCACCCAAATCAACAATCACAGTTGTCCTTTAATCTGATTGTTCAAATCTTATCGTGAGTTTGGACCTCGTGAGTCCTCGACTCTATTCCTTTGACCTTCTTCAGTACTGAGTCAGTGAAATGATGATCTCTTGCCAGGCATCCCTCCAAAATGAATGGTTCTAAGGACGTCGGGACAACCAACGGCTATGATCCTTTTGTGATTCTACACTTCGACAACTCTCCCAATTCAATTCTTTAACTCCTTCCCCCTTTGAGTCAGTGAACATATGAACCGTCACCATGTTTCTTCCTCGACAATAGGTAGTTTTGATGACTTTGAAACGATCAATGACTATGATCCTTTCATGAATTCACACTTCATGAAATATCATGGACTTCTGTTTGACTCTTTCAAGTTGTGAGTCAGCAAAATGTTGAATTCTCATCATGCGTACATTTCCGATAGATGGTCTTGAGGATGTCGAAACTTCTCTCATTTGCCTTCCTCCAGATCCAACGACTGTTGGTACACATGCCATATCTGATGGCTTAGATATATTTTCCCTCATGTGCTCTCTCATGAATGTCTGGATGTGGATTAGATAGTACATATATTTTCCTTGCATCTTATTTGACCGTTGTTGTTCTCCTCCCCCTGAGATTTTGTGCTTTCTTCCAAAACATGGAAGATTTCGATGCTCGAAAGGTTTCAACCTTCACTTCTCCTTTGAGTCCAACTTCTAGATCTTGTCAACACTTATGAAAGTTCTATCCCTTCTAAGATTCATCCCTTGAAGGATTTTCGATCTCCCACGCACACCATGCATTCTCAGGATTTTGAGTTACAAAACTCAAAGGATTTTCTTGAAAAGAAAATGATTCTCACCCACCTGGCGTTCTTCAGCTCTAGTTCTTCAAATATTATTACCTTATTGACGTTGTGTAGACCTTTCACTTAGTCTGATTTCTTTGATTCTCTATGAACTTCTCTCTGGGTAAATCTAAGACTCATTTGACGAACTCCTTACATTCGAGATGCACACCTTCCATACAAGTATCAAACGAGAAATGATTGAAAATCAGCCAGCTTCATCACAAAATCATACAGTTAATATCTCGAACATTCATACATGAATTAAACTTGTAACAAGTCATATACATAGAATAACACTTGTTCATTCTCACATGATATGAACACAGTCCAAGGATTTGGGACAATTTTTTGTCTATTCTATACATTCATGAAAAATAAAAAAATACAAAGTGTTTCTTCTACTCTATTATGTCTGATCTACTATGTCTTATGCTCTATATGTTACAATATAATACTGAAAAACTATGTAAGGACCAGATCCATGAGCTCTCTCATCCTATTCTGAAATCTATTATTTCAAACTTCAAGGCTAAAACCTACTATGTCCTATTACATTAACTGCTAATTACTATCAGATAGATTTGACACTCCATATCTGCAATTTTCTTACAGTCCTTCCAGACTTTAAAAACAAGTTACAATTTAAAATTATTTATTCAAAAACATCTCAACAACTCATTAAATTCTGAGTTAAATGATCAATTTGAAATTATATCATTGTTGAGATGTCCTCTATTTTCCTCCACACATGCATTGTTGACTTTGAAGGTGATGCTCCTGCATCATACTCCTCTGGTTAAAACTTTTCATGGACTCCTATCTTTGAGCTCCTGCACTATCTTTCCATGATTTAAAATATCAGGTTCTATGACCCAACTAAGATCTTCCATCGGATGATCTTTCCACTTCACTAAATATTTAGGATATGCCATTCTCCTGTCTTTCTTTCCATCCCTCTGTTCAATAATTTTCTCCATCTGAGGTTTTTAGGCTATGGGCAATTTCTCTTCCCATTGAATTTATTTTTGATCATCTGATTCTCCTACTTCATCTCTATTGTAAGGATACGGGTCTCCAACATTTAATATCAATGATATCCCAATATTGTCTGGAAACTCAATCTTATAAGCATTGGCTATGAATTTCCTGAGAATTCGGCATGGTCCTATCTTTTTCATATTCAATTTTTTATACGTTCCCCTTGGAAATCTCTATTTTCTAAAATGAGATAAAACTTCATCTCCAACCTTCATTTAAACTTCTCTTCCTTTTTGATCAATTCTTCTCTTGTATTTCTGGCTGTTGTCCTGTAGTTGTCTTCTAACGCTATAATGAGGTTCTTGCATTTTTGTTACAAAATTCTCTGCTCCAGCATGTCTGAACTCATCTTGTTTAAAATCTCTCAGATCTGTAATACATGTTGGTTTTATAGCATATACAATTTCAAATCGATTTTTTCTTCTGCTCGCGTTCAATGAATTGTTGAATGCAAATTATGCTTGTGCCAGAATCTGATCCCATTGTCGAACTTTTTGAGTGACTACACTTATTAAGAAGTTTCCAAGACTTTTTTTTACTACTTTAGTTTGTCCATATGTCTGAGGATTATATGATGAAATAAAGGATAAGTTCATTCCCAACCTCTTCCATAGATTCCTCCAAAAGTGTCCTACAAATTTGGTGTCTCTGTTTGAAACTATGCTACTCGAAAATCCATGTAGTCTTACTACCTCTCTAAAAAACAAATTGCCAATCTGTGTGGCATCACTTGTCTTCAGACATGGTATGAAATGTGCTATTTTTTAGAATCTGTCCACCACAACAAATATGGAATCGCTCCCTTTTTTAGTTCTAGACAATCCCAAAACAAATTCCATACTGATTGCATCCCAGGCTCTCTCTGGAATTGGCAATGGCTGATAAAAACCAGTGTTTTGTTGTTTTCCTTTTTCATATTGACAAATTATGCATTTGTTCACAAAATTATTCACTTTTTCTCTCATGCTTGGCCAACATTACAGATTAATCAACTGTGAAAATGTCTTATCATGACCAAAATGTCCAGCTAAACCTCAATTGTGTTTTTCGTTCAACAGGTTGTCTGTCATCAAACACTTCAGTATGCACAATTGGCTTCCCCTGAACAATAATCCATCCTAGATCAGATATTCATTCCATGGGATTTTGTTTCCCAATAAAGGATTATTTCATCCTTCATAAGATTCTTTAAATTTGTATCCTCTTTATACATCTCCTTGAGGTGTTCAAACCCCAAAGTCTCCACCTGGAATTCATGTAAAATCAAACTCCTTCCGCTCAAAGTGTCCACAACTTTGTTGGAAGTTTTGGCAATGTGTTTAATAATAAAAGTGAAATTTGGCATCGATTCTACCCATTTTTCATGTTTCTGATTTAAATTTTCTTTCCTAGTAATAAATTGCAAAGCATGATTATCATTGTACAAGACAAATTCTTTAGGAATTAGATAGTGCCTCCATTTTTTCAAAGCTTGAATCACTTCGTAAAATTCTTTGTCATACGTGGAATACTTTTTCTTGGTTTCATTTAGTTTCTCACTGAAATAAGAAACCCACCTAATATCTTGACTCAAGCCTGCTCCAATATCTAATCAACTTGCATCACACCTTATCTAAAATGTTTTCCAAAATATGGTAAGACCAGAAATGGCTCCTCTATGATTTTCTCTTTCAACACTTTGAAACTTTTTTCACCTTCCTCTATCCAACTGAAGGACTTGTGTTTCTTCTTGACAGTGGCCAGTATGGGTGCACCTATGCCATTGAAATTTCTAATAAATTTCCTATAAAAGAACGCTAACCCATGAAAACTTGTTACCTCAAATATAATGCTTGGTGATGGCCATTCTCTTATTTCTCTCACTTTTTCTAGGTCCAAACTTAATTTATTTGAAGAGATTATGAAACCCAAATATATGATCTCCTTCTTCATAAAATAACTCTTCTTCATATTAATAAGTAATTTCTCTTGTTTCAACTTTTCCATCACTAATGTCAAGTGTATTAAGTGATCTTCCTTTGTTTTGTTGAAGATTAGTATGTCATCCAGATATACTATGACAAATTTTCCTATGAAGTCTTTCAACACTTCATTCATTAATCTCATAAATGTGCTTGGTGAAATTATCAACCCAAATGACATGACCAACCATTCAAACAATCCTTCATTTGTCTTGAATTTTGTTTTCCATTCATCTCCCTTTCTCCTTCTTATTTGATGATATCCACTCTTCAAGTTTATCTTGGAAAAAATGTTTTACCACTAAAACAGTCCTTCAAATCATCCATCCTTGGTAACGAAAATATGTACCTAATGGTTATATTATTGATGGATCAAGAATCTATACACATTCTCCATCCTCCATATTTATTTGGGATTAACAAAGTCGGTACTATGCATTGGCTTAGGCTTTCTTTGACTAATGATTTATCTGAGTACTCCTCGACATGAATTTTGACTTCCTCATTTTCTCTAGGTGTCAACCTATAAGATTCTTTGTTTGGTAAACTAGCTCCCCGAATAAGGTTAATATGATGGCTTATACTCCTAATGGGTGGCAATGAGTGTGGTAACTCATCCACGACTATATCAACAATGTTTTCTAATAGTTCCTTGATTTATATAGGAAAGTCTTCTGTAGAAGTATTCGTAAGGATAACTCTAAACTTCCTCACTACAACAAAATGCATTTCTTTCTCCTTCTTTACTTCATTCAAGAACTCCTTCCCACTCATGAGAACCGTTCTTGAACTAGCTTCTCTACTTATCTATTTTTCCTCTATGGGTAACAACATATGTGTTCTACCATTCTTTTGTAGGTCAGTATATGTATTCTTCCTTCCATCATGAACAACCTTTTGGTCATACTTCCATGGTCTCCCCAATAAAATATGACATACATCCATAGGAATTGCATCACACAATATTTCATCTTTGTGTAACATCCCGCTCTTGCGCACTTACCTAACTTATTCTTTGAGGACACTTGCTCGCAAGTGATCTGGATTTATATGATAAAACTTTTCTTTCATTATGATGCATTGAGTTATATGACAGGATGTTTTTACT